>OZ005657.1:47552652-47830152 GCA_963930645.1 Salticus scenicus
AATCTCTACTATAGTCATTTTAGAATTTTTGTCAAAATCAATTGAAAATTTGTATTTTCTTAAAATATTTCTTTATACTGCAATACAAAAAACTGATAGGAACTAAAGATGATAAATGTCTTATCATCTAACTGGAGTTTGAATTTAAAAGACTGATAGCTCGCAAATTTTAAAATATCAATGCAAAGTGGTCTAACAAAAATATTCATAGCTTTAACTAATTTTAAAAAATCTATTGTACAGATTTTCAATAAGTTTAGCTGAGAACCATTCTAATATATACTGAAATTTATTTTTCCGACTGAGTGAAAATGATGCCTGGACCGGGAGTCGAACCCCTGATCTTTGATTTACAAGGTCAAGGCTCTACCAGTTGAGCTATCCAGGCCGACAACCGGTGGGCATTACTCACTCAGACAACCTTTAGGCAGAAACATCTGGTCTATCATGCAGATAGCTCGACAGAAATAAGCCGCAGTCTTATTTCTGTCTCATTCCCCTAATTACCCACGCTGACGAAACCATTCCGTAACGGTCATTCCCGTCAATAAAAAACCATTTTTTATTACAGTCACTTAAATATGCCCATGCCTCTTTGAGTTTTACTAAAATTTTCTCTTTTTCAAGAGTTAGGTGTTTTTCATATAATATTTTACAATTTGTTTTTCTTTCAGCAATATGCTTTGGCAAAAGCAGATGAACTTTAGGTTTAAACGTCTTTTATAATTACAAATCTTTATGCATGACTTTATTTACAGTGCCAGAGGACATTTTCCTAGTTTCTATGCAGTAGGTCTTTGAGTCGGTGGATTTTCTTTTAGGATCAGACATTTACTTTCTTGATATCTACTTGCGTTCGAACTGTCTTAAGATGAAGTTTCGCGCTCATGTTTTCATTTTTACTTTCACTTAGACTTTTTTTCCCTTTCAAATTTAATATATTTTATATACCTTTTTTAGAAATACAATAAAAGCGATTTTTAAACCGCTTTATAACTTGGTAATACGAATATTTCTCCTCGGAAAGGGCAATTGAGTAATCTTTGAACAATCTATCATTTTTAGGGGCCATTTTCAACATAAATCTTTTATTCTTACATTCCAATTAAAAAATAAAAGTAGCAGACGATTGTTTTAAAGTTGCCAAATTTTTATTAAAATAATAATAATAATAATAATAATAAAATCGTTCCTATAAAGTGTGAACGAACTTCTGTATAAATAACAAGACGTATGACAGGGACACCAAAAGAGTTCCAATAAAATAACATTGGTTATTCGTATTGACATTTACTGACATTTATTAGCCGTATGCACAAAGATATGTTTTAAATAGAACAGGGTTTAAATTAGCATTATGGTTAACAAGAAATCATAAAACTATTTAGATATATTAAGGGATATAATTGGAAATTTCTGAAAGTTATTTCTCCCCATCTGTCTGCGCTTTAAATTTCGTTAATATTTTTAGAAGTCTTTGAAACTGATACATGTTATTAAAGTTCACTATGACATTATTTTATATTGAAAACTGTATAAATAGAGCGTTAAGGTTTGTGTACAGGTATTCAGACATGATTTTTTAAGCATTGTGGTTTATGAGAGATATACTCTAAAGCATGTTTTAAAGTTTTTATGTTACACACTACATAACAAAAGTAATGTACATTTTAAAGACATACAAAACCGTTTTTTCTGTAGAATAAGGTATGATTAGAGTAATTTATTGATTTACAGTGTATTGAAATGTTTATGCAGAGTTTTCGTTCATTTACAATAGCTTTTATTTAAAAATAAATAATCGTGATTCTCAAAAAATTTTTCTTATATATTTTTTTATGTTTTATTTCTTGATAAAAAATAAAAATAAATATTTCTACTTTCGAAAAGTATTAAAAATTACTAAAACAATACAGTCAATTAATAATTAAAATAATATTAGCCCTTCAAATGTATATATACAATAGATTAAAGTCTTCGTTCACTCCTTTCTTTAATTTTACATAAGTCTTGAAATACATTATTCCAGTAAATTTTCTGTTGAAATTTTTAACAATGAAGTTGAAAACATAATTTATTTTTGTAGGCTTGATGTTATAATATTAATTGTTACACAAAAGCAATTTATTGTATGGTTCTTCTTTAATAGCAAAGAAAAATTTATATATACGAGTTTTTCTTCCTTTCTAATTAAAAACAAAATTTGGTTTAAGATGTCATAACGGAGGTAAAGTATATTGGAGATTAAGTTATATAACGGATAACTACTGTTAGAAATTTATTATAATTTATGTGAACCGCATGATTTTTCTCTCTCTTTTATTTACTTATTATTTATTTATTTATTTATTTCATTTTACAGCATTAAGATTTTTTCATCCTTTTTTTTTTAAACAAAATAACTATAAGGGATAGTTTTTAAATTCAATTTTATAATTTTATAAAATTGTTTTTGTGCGGATTTTTCATGGCATCATTACTTACTTCATATAAAATATTTTTGCAATGGAATTCTTTTAACGTACGGTTGCGAAAATAAAGTTCGTTTAAAGATAGCATTTTACACCATATATAGTACTGATTTTTAAAAGCATGTTTGTGTAAGAACTTTATAATTTCTAATTTAATTACATTTTAGCGTTAAACGTTAATGTAATTAACATTCTAAACGGAAAAACTGGTTTAATATGAACTGCATTGAGAGTTAGAACAAATTCCGTACACACACACACACACTCATAAAATAAATAAATAAATAAATGAGCACGGCATAGGAAAATAAAATCTGTAATATCTTGTACTGTTTTGTCATGAATACGTTTAATTGTTTAAAGTCTCTCTAACGCGTGAATACAATATCAATCATAATAGGTAAGGTTAAGTTAGGTAGAAAATATAAATTATTTTGACTTACGTCATCAAAAAATTTCATTTTAATTGAAATACATTCAGTTCCGAACAATATTAAGAATGATTCTTTTTTTTTTTTAAATATATAATAAATCAAATTTTTTTATTTTTGTGACAGTTGTTTATTTATATTTCAGGTTATTGTGTAGTATAATAACATAATTACTGCACATATAGTTAAAAAGACAATTTCTTTTTTTTATTACAGAGACTCCAACATACTAATTAATATTCCGTAGTATTGTTAGCCCGCCATTCTTTTTTGTCACACAAGTATCATATTAGAGTATTTTTCTTCTTATTTAATCGTAATTGAATTTGGAGACTATTACTCTAAAAATTTACTGGTGTGTAAAAAAGGGCGTGACTAACAACACTACGGAATATTAATTAGGATGTTGGAGTCTCTGTTATTATAAGAATTCGTTTCAACAAAGAAATGCAAACATTCACCGGATTTTCCATTAGACAAATTACTTTTCTTCACGTTTCATGCTTTTTTGTTTCCTTGCATTCAGAAGAAGAAAATAATGAATTTTCGATTTCCGTTTTGAGACGGGTTTACATGTTTAGGAATATCTTAAACATTATTTTACTATTGTTAAATACGTCTGTGTGTGGCACAGACTTTCTTTGCGTTTTAAAAGAATGCGGTATAATTTAGATTTTTGTTTTTCATCATAAAATTAGCAGAATTTGTTTTTAAATGTTATAAAGTAAAATAAAGTATAAATTCTAAAATTCAGAATGTTATAAAGTAAAATAAAGTATTAAAAAAAATCGTATTTAACTAAGAACTTAAACTGAATTTAAAATTTTAAAATTTTATTTTACGCTTTTGAAAACCACTAATGTTTTTTAAATTTAAATAATTTGACTCAATTATTACTTACAAACTTTGAATAAACACCATAAAATGCAATAAACTCGCAACAATTGTTTCGGGTGGAAAAAACACACGACCCTTCATCAGGCGAACAAAGTAAGCACGAGTGCTGCAGTCAAAGCGGCAACGCACAAAATCGTTTAAAATGAAAAGAAAAAGTTTATAAAGTAGAAAATAAATATAGCTTCTGGTGTGAGTAGAATTGTACACAAAAACAAGAAAATAAATAAATGAGTGAGATTAAACATATAACAATCTAAGGATAACAAAAATTAAACTGAAATCTAAGTTACGTGAGTAATTTCCAAGCATCAGAGAAGAAAGGAGTGGAAGAAATATCATTAACACGATTTTTCGAATTTTTAAATATGTAAAATGCTTCATGAATATCCAAATGGGAGGAACAGACAGGAGATGAAATTATGTTAGTTTTGGAAAAATCAAAACGATGACCTTGAGACCAGCAGTGGGAAGCAATAGAAGATTTGGTAATCTCTTCATTACGAACATTCCGACGGTGCTCATTTATTCTGTATTTCAAACGCCTCCTAGTTTGACCAATATAACCTAAGTTGCAGGACGAACACGGAATTAAATAAATTCCAGAACGGTTTTCGGTGGGAATGGGATCCTTAAGAGAAGATAATTTAATTTTATTGACGGGTTTGTAAATAACTTTGAAACCAAACGGTGAAAGAATTTTAGAGATTTTAAAAGAGAGTGAAGAATAAAAAGGTAAAACAACTGGGATGAGACTGTGATCGTTTAATTTGGGAGCAGAACGTTTAGGATTCTTAAATTTATATAGAGCTTTATCGATGATAGATGGGTTATAGCCACGAGAGAGAGCGAGAGATTTTAAATAATTAATTTCTTTCGAAAGATTAGACGGATCAGAACAAATGTGTAAGGCACGGTAAACATAAGTGTAAAAAGCAGAAATTTTTTGTTGAGGGGCGTGGTTAGAGAGAGCATGCGGCGGCAAAGAGACTGAGAATGGTTTTCTAAAAACAGTAGTTGAGAAACAATCCTTTTCTTTATTCACAAGAACGTCAAGGAAAGGCAAAGAGCAATCCTGTTCAACCTCAAAAGTGAATTGAATGCATGGGTCAATCGAATTGACCAAAGAAAGTAAATTGGGCAAATCGACGTCAGGGGAGACAAGAACGAAAGTGTCATCCACATATCTAAACCAGTGAGGAAATTTATATACACCGAAGAGTTTTTCTTCAAAATAGTGCATATAAATGTCGCAAGAAAAAGGAGAGAGAGGACTACCCATGGCCATACCATCATTTTGGGAATAATAAGTACCATTAAAAATGAAGGCAGTTTGCCTGATACACAAATGAACTAAATTTACAAGCTCCTCAATTTCAATAGAAGAATAATGGAATTCACGTAGTCTTCTCTCTAAACAAACCAGAGCACATTGAACCGGAACATTTGTAAAAAGTGACTTTACATCTAAAGAAATCATAGTATAGTTAGACGGAGAGATGCATTTAATTTTGTCCACAAAATCATACGAGTTTTTTACAGTATGAAGATTAGTAGAAGTTAGATGAAAAAGAGAGTTTGAAAGAAATCGAGCAAGATTATAAGAAGCCGTACCAATATTAGATACAATAGGTCGAAAGCAGAGAGTGGGTTTATGAATTTTCGGAAGTGCATAGAAACGAGCACAATTAGCAGCAGAAGGAATTACCATGCATTTGGTATAATCATTAAGAATAACGGAATTTTTAACGTGGTGTTTGACTTGATCAAGATGATCATTGGAAGGATCTTTTTTAAGTTTCGAATAAGGACCTGAAGTAAGCAAAGACTCAACATGGGAAATATAATCCGATTTGTTAAGTAGAACAGTTTGCCCCCCTTTATCAGATCTAACTTCTACTAATCTTCATACTGTAAAAAACTCGTATGAATTTGTGGACAAAATTAAATGCATCTCTCCGTCTAACTATACTATGATTTCTTTAGATGTAAAGTCACTTTTTACAAATGTTCCGGTTCAAGGTGCTCTGGTTTGTTTAGAGAGAAGACTACGTGAATTCCATTATTCTTCTATTGAAATTGAGGAGCTTGTAAATTTAGTTCATTTGTGTATCAGGCAAACTGCCTTCATTTTTAATGGTACTTATTATTCCCAAAATGATGGTATGGCCATGGGTAGTCCTCTCTCTCCTTTACTTTGCGACATTTATATGCACTATTTTGAAGAAAAACTCTTCGGTGTATATAAATTTCCTCACTGGTTTAGATATGTGGATGACACTTTCGTTCTTGTCTCCCCTGACGTCGATTTGCCCAATTTACTTTCTTTGGTCAATTCGATTGACCCATGCATTCAATTCACTTTTGAGGTTGAACAGGATTGCTCTTTGCCTTTCCTTGACGTTCTTGTGAATAAAGAAAAGGATTGTTTCTCAACTACTGTTTTTAGAAAACCATTCTCAGTCTCTTTGCCGCCGCATGCTCTCTCTAACCACGCCCCTCAACAAAAAATGTCTGCTTTTTACACTTATGTTTACCGTGCCTTACACATTTGTTCTGATCCGTCTAATCTTTCGAAAGAAATTAATTATTTAAAATCTCTCGCTCTCTCTCGTGGCTATAACCCATCTATCATCGATAAAGCTCTATATAAATTTAAGAATCCTAAACGTTCTGCTCCCAAATTAAACGATCACAGTCTCATCCCAGTTGTTTTACCTTTTTATTCTTCACTCTCTTTTAAAATCTCTAAAATTCTTTCACCGTTTGGTTTCAAAGTTATTTACAAACCCGTCAATAAAATTAAATTATCTTCTCTTAAGGATCCCATTCCCACCGAAAACCGTTCTGGAATTTATTTAATTCCGTGTTCGTCCTGCAACTTAGGTTATATTGGTCAAACTAGGAGGCGTTTGAAATACAGAATAAATGAGCACCGTCGGAATGTTCGTAATGAAGAGATTACCAAATCTTCTATTGCTTCCCACTGCTGGTCTCAAGGTCATCGTTTTGATTTTTCCAAAACTAACATAATTTCATCTCCTGTCTGTTCCTCCCATTTGGATATTCATGAAGCATTTTACATATTTAAAAATTCGAAAAATCTTGTTAATGATATTTCTTCCACTCCTTTCTTCTCTGATGCTTGGAAATTACTCACGTAACTTAGATTTTAGTTTAATTTTTGTTATCCTTAGATTGTTATATGTTTAATCTCACTCATTTATTTATTTTCTTGTTTTTTTGTACAATTCTACTCACACCAGAAGCTATATTTATTTTCTACTTTATAAACTTTTTCTTTTCATTTTAAACGATTTTGTGCGTTGCCGCTTTGACTGCAGCACTCGTGCTTACTTTGTTCGCCTGATGAAGGGTCGTGTGTTTTTTCGACCCGAAACAATTGTTGCGAGTTTATTGCATTTTATGGTGTTTATTCAAAGTTTGTAAGTAATAATTTTTACAACGCCAGTTTTGTGATGCTTCTTTATTAAATTTGACTCAATATTTTTGTTATCATTACTCAAATACACTGGAGTACAAAATTAAAGCAATAACCTATTTTCTCGTCTTCTTCTTTTGCGAGTTACTTTTAAACAAATAAACAAATAAACATGAAATTTCAATGACAGGTTCTTTATCGAATCAATGATCGAATTTTATAAAACATTAACGTGTAATAACTCTAAAACTGATATTAATTCAAATTTTCCCGAAAAAAAAAAAATGATGTTTTAAAGTAATATCTATATATATTTTTAAATTTTAGAAAAGAAAACTAAACGAAAAATGGTGTTAATGTTAAGGATGTACTACAGGTAGGTGAAGATGCGCATGCATCTACATGTTAGATTAAAAACAGAGTTTTCTTCCGGAATTAACTTTTCTGTTCCTTCTTTTTTCTTGTTTTTCTCGTATGTGGTTAACTTTTAAAAAAACACACCTACGAGCATAAAAATTAGATGAGATGTTCATTAAAAATTTTCTTATTGACTTCTTTTTCCTTCTAGTGATGCTTATAATTTCCAAAGCAATAATAATATTTTTCAAAAAATCTGTTAATATCAGTTTAAATATTATTGCTTATGTTAAAAGTTCATAAAATTCGATTAATTATTTGATAACGAACATATCATCCAAATTTTATGTTCACACATTCTTTTGTTTAAAAGTATGCTCAAAAGAAGAAAAGATAAAAACAGGTTGTTGTTTTAATTTTGAATTTCAGTGTGATATTAAACAAAATTATACAAGAATTTTTAAATTGGACTCATATTAACTTTACATACAAAGAAATGTGAAAATTATTAGAATAACTGTGCATTTATATCTTGTTTATTTTTTTTTTAATGCTTTGAATAAGTCAGGAAATTTTTTAAGAATAATTTGAAAGATTTATTTTCAACAATTTCCATAAAAAAAAAAAAAAAAAAAATAACAGTATTTATAATATAGTTTAATGTCTTATATGTCTGTCTATCTGCGATTTCATCTCAATATTTTTAGAATTTCAAAAACTTATATATACTCTTCAGGTTTCTCAGATTTATTGTAGATATTATATTAAAAGCAACACTGGTTTATATACAAGGATTAAAAAAAAAGTCGGGTACATTATGGTATTAAAAAAAGTTCCTTATAAATCCAATTCGACATCTTTATATTGTGCTTAATGTGCAAAACGGATATGCTTTTTTTCAGATGCAATAAAGGATATTTCCTTTGTTAAATGATATGATTAACATTCGAAATTTATATACAAGGACACATCAGAATATTTGGATTCATTACAAAAATTAATAGAAGTGTATTATCAGTTTTTTTTAAAATATATATATATATATATATATATATATATACACATATATAATATTAATAAAGCTTACAAGCAGGCATACGAAATTCATTCATAACCATTTTCAAATATTTTCCAAATTATCTTTTAAAGAGTGAAAGATGAATTATATCAACACGTAAAATTAAATTTCAAATAATTATAACATAAATTTTTTTTTATAAACCATGTTTTTAAATTTTCTGTTGAATCATATAAACGCTACTGAAGGCAGCCGGAACCCCAGCAATTGGATAAAATTATTAAAAAAATTCCTTGCTATCGTCTTTTGAGCTATTATAAAAGTTTCAAATGGCTATCTAGCCGGGAAGTTAGTTAAAAGTTGATTGCAAGCTTTGTACTGGAAACGCTGCCGAAGGCATCAGGGTCCCGAAGCAATTAAATAAAAATATTTTTAAAAAGCATTTTTACCGTATTCTGGACTATTCCGAAAGTTTCAAATGTCTAGCTACTCGGGAAGTTAGTTAAATAAATTTTTTGTTGAATCATATGAACGCTGCCGAATACAGTAGGGACCTGAAACAGTTGACTAAAAGTATTAAAAAAAATGTAATGCCCCCGTGTTCTGAGCTATCCTGAAAGTTTCAAATATCTAGCTAGTCGGGAAGTTAGTGAAAAATCGATTGCAAGCTTTGTACTGGTAACGCTGCCGAAGGCAGCAGGAACCCGAAACAGTTGGCTAAAAGTATTAAAAAAAATGCATTTTCACCGTGTTCTGAACTATTGTGAAATTTTCAAATGTATAGCTAGTCAGGAAGTTAGTTAAATAAAATTTCTGTTGAATCATATAAACGCTGCCGAAGGCAGTAGGGACCTGAAGCAGTTGACTAAAAGTTTTTAAAAAAGTATTGTCACCGTGTTATGAGCTAGCCTGAAAGTTTCAAATGTCTAGCTAGTCGGAGAGTTAGTGAAAAATCGATTGCAAGCTTTGTACTGATAACGCTGCCGAAGGCAGCAGGAACCCGAAACAGTTGGCTAAAGGTATTAAAAAAATGTATTTTCACCGTGTTCTGAACTATCCTGAAAGTTTCAAATGTCTAGCTAGTCGGGAAGTTAGTGAAAAATCGATTGCAAGCTTTGTACTGATAACGCTGCCGAAGACAGCAGGAACCCGAAACAGTTGGCTAAAGGTATTAAAAAAATGTATTTTCACCGTGTTCTGAACTATCCTGAAAGTTTCAAATGTCTAGCTAGTCGGAAAGTTAGTGAAAAATCGATTGCAAGCTTTGTACTGGTAACGCTGTCGAAGGCAGCAGGAACCCGAAGCAGTTGGTTAAGAATATTTAAAAATTGCATTTTTACCGTGTTCTGGACTATTCTGAAAGTTTCAAATGTCTAGCTAGTCGGGAAGTTAGTTAAATAAATTTTCTGTCGAATCATATAAGCGCTGCCGAAGGCAGCGGGACTTGAAATAGTTGACTAAAATTATTAGAAAAATGTATTGTCACCGTGTTGTGAGCTGTCCTGAAAATTTCAAATATCTAGCTAGTCGGGAAGTTAGTTAAAAATCGATTGCAAGATTTGTCCCTGACAAACACACAAACAAGAATCGAAGTTAATAAAAACATGGTAAAATACATTATATACATTGCATATACTAAAATAATAATAAATAAATAAATAAGGTCCCAGTTGTTGTAATATTTTTCGCGCATCAGTATTATACACTAGGAGACACAATAAAGCCGAACTTGAATAATTTTATTTTTCCTTTGAAAAACGGCCAATTTGATCATTAAAAAACAGGGATGAGAAGGATAGTGATTTTGCCTAATATGGCATATCCGTATTCAGCAGGAACTAGAGTTCCAGATATTTGATGTCCAGCAAAATCAATATCTGCTACGTCCCTACAGTTACATGTTAAAATGAGTTATTTTTGAAAGGAAAAATAAAAGTATCCAAGTGTGGTTTTATATATATAAATTCTTTATCGATTAATCGATGTTTCCAATGCTTTTATTTTTAATTTTAGTAATTTGTTGGCATCTTCCTATTCTCCAGTTTGTGTAAAAGTTTTACATGTGGCTTCTCTGCTTTTTTCTAGTTTTCTGTACGGATTCCTTGATGATTTGATTTAAAAATTTACTTAATTTCTCATTCAAATTGGTTTTGCTGCCACGATCGGGGCTGGAACAATATAAATTACTATGATTAGCTATATTGTTTTACGAAATCGATGCAGCTTTCACAGCTTTATGAAAAACATGCCCCCTGACGAGTTTTTACTTCTAATTTTAAGCATTTTTATCCAATTATTATTTCTGTGGTCTTTTAGTTATTTTCTCTGTCATTAATTTTAATGGTCCTTTTTTTATTGTTATCATTCATGTCGGCGTAAGTAATTTAATTTGTTTTTGTCTCTTATTGGTCTTATACTGTATCGCAACATTTTTGTGTCAGTCTTACCTATAAGTTAAAATCAGTTCTGTTTTTGTGGTGTTGGTATTGTTTTGTATCTATTTAGTGCTAAATTTTAAGGATAAATTTTATTACGATATATGTCATTTGTATATATATATATATATATATATATATATTCCTTAGTGTATATGCACTGAACGACTACTTTATTATGACCACCTAACACGTTTATGGAAAGACGTTATTGTGTCAGAGTATTAACGCTAGAGAGCTAAGATAATATGAAACAAGAACGGAAATTCATACGGTTCGCATATATTATTAACACTTTTCAACTGCACGTACAGTTTGTGTCGTTAAACTTTCGGTGTACTTTGCGTATATGATCACACAACGGACAAACAGGCGAACCGAAAGACAGACAGTTATATTAATTTAATTCATAATCACTCTTATAGTTGTTGGAAAGTGTTAAAAACGCTTAATAAAAACGAAAATGCAATTCCAGGAAATTCCGGTTATAGCCTTTAATGTATGTGAATATTTCTTTGTGGCTCTGCCAATATGAATGAAAACCGTACTGTATTTTATAAAAAACATTTTTTTGTGCTCATGCCTGAAAGATGCCAATTTCATTATGATTTGTGCAAGATAAAGGTATTAAAATGCGGTTTATAAAAATATTTCTCATAGAACGCAATGCTTTGGAATTCTTTCGGATGCCCTTGTACACAAACTATTGGTGGTATTTACTCCTGTTTCAATAAGGAACATCCTAAAGTAAACTTTAATAACATATATCAGTTTCAAGAATTTCCATGAGTATTTACGAGAGTTAGAGCGCGGATAGACGGTTTATTCAATATTGGGTGCTCTGTGCTATTCTTCGACAACTGTATCTCAGATTCCATTGAGTAAAATCGGAAAAAGATTTTTATCTAATAACTAAAATGCTCAGAATAATTTCAGTTTGACATGGAATCTGGAAAAAATTGGCTTATACATGTCTACTTCCTTTAACTCACAATATTGGAAAATGCATACTAATATTTTTAATGCTGCATGATTTTTATTTCTGGTTATATTATATTATTAGTTATGCTAACATAGTGAAAATTAAACGGGTTGAAGTGGTTTCTGAATACAAAATTAAACCACGAAATATGTGAGTGGGTTATGGATGCCATGTGCGAGAAACTGTTTTACGTATTTATGGGAAGTTCCAGAAAATATTCCACATTAAACTGCATTGTCCGTATTCTCCCATGACTCAGAATCGAAATTTCGTACGGAATAACGAAATTCCGAAAAAATGCAATTCTCCAGACAAAATGCGGAAAAAACTCTATAGGAACACAAAGAGATTATTCCGATCTGAATCTAAGCGAAATGAATTCCTATTCCGTTCCGTATTCCGAATATGGGAGAATAAATGTTTAAGGTGCAATGAAAAAATTAGTGCAAAAACTCTTCTCATTTGCGATCTGCGACAAACAGACAATTCACTAATATAGCAATTAAGAAAAAAGAATAAAGATAAATAGCGTTTCTAAAAGTGGTAAAACAGTAATATATAATTTAAAACGTTTTCGAAGCGTTAGAAGTTAAAATCCATTGCAGATTTTTTAGATAAAATGGTATTAAAATAATTATTTTTTTTTCTGCCACCTTTGAATTTTCCTGAGATATTTAATGAGACATTACATGCATAACATTAAAAGAAAAGTAATTTGTTAATAACCACAAAACCAATATGTTTGTATATAAAAATCTGTTTGTGCCGTTGAAGATTTTCCTTGTAAATTTAAATTGAAAAGTTTAATGATCAAAAATATTAGTTGGTGAGATAAAATGTCGTTCTATCAGAAACATTCGTATAACGCGTTAATTTGCAAATGAATCTGTATATACAAAAGAATAGTTTACAATTCTTAACAAACAAACATGTCAATTTATGACGTGCGATAACGTGAATTTAATGCGCGCATGATGCACAATTTCCGATATTAAAGATTTCGGTTATAGCCTTTAATGTATGTGAATATTTCTTTGTGGCTCTGCCAATATGAATGAAAACCGTACTGTATTTTATAAAAAACATTTTTTTGTGCTCATGCCTGAAAGATGCCAATTTCATTATGATTTGTGCAAGATAAAGGTATTAAAATGCGGTTTATAAAAATATTTCTCATAGAACGCAATGCTTTGGAATTCTTTCGGATGCCCTTGTACACAAACTATTGGTGGTATTTACTCCTGTTTCAATAAGGAACATCCTAAAGTAAACTTTAATAACATATATCAGTTTCAAGAATTTCCATGAGTATTTACGAGAGTTAGAGCGCGGATAGACGGTTTATTCAATATTGGGTGCTCTGTGCTATTCTTCGACAACTGTATCTCAGATTCCATTGAGTAAAATCGGAAAAAGATTTTTATCTAATAACTAAAATGCTCAGAATAATTTCAGTTTGACATGGAATCTGGAAAAAATTGGCTTATACATGTCTACTTCCTTTAACTCACAATATTGGAAAATGCATACTAATATTTTTAATGCTGCATGATTTTTATTTCTGGTTATATTATATTATTAGTTATGCTAACATAGTGAAAATTAAACGGGTTGAAGTGGTTTCTGAATACAAAATTAAACCACGAAATATGTGAGTGGGTTATGGATGCCATGTGCGAGAAACTGTTTTACGTATTTATGGGAAGTTCCAGAAAATATTCCACATTAAACTGCATTGTCCGTATTCTCCCATGACTCAGAATCGAAATTTCGTACGGAATAACGAAATTCCGAAAAAATGCAATTCTCCAGACAAAATGCGGAAAAAACTCTATAGGAACACAAAGAGATTATTCCGATCTGAATCTAAGCGAAATGAATTCCTATTCCGTTCCGTATTCCGAATATGGGAGAATAAATGTTTAAGGTGCAATGAAAAAATTAGTGCAAAAACTCTTCTCATTTGCGATCTGCGACAAACAGACAATTCACTAATATAGCAATTAAGAAAAAAGAATAAAGATAAATAGCGTTTCTAAAAGTGGTAAAACAGTAATATATAATTTAAAACGTTTTCGAAGCGTTAGAAGTTAAAATCCATTGCAGATTTTTTAGATAAAATGGTATTAAAATAATTATTTTTTTTTCTGCCACCTTTGAATTTTCCTGAGATATTTAATGAGACATTACATGCATAACATTAAAAGAAAAGTAATTTGTTAATAACCACAAAACCAATATGTTTGTATATAAAAATCTGTTTGTGCCGTTGAAGATTTTCCTTGTAAATTTAAATTGAAAAGTTTAATGATCAAAAATATTAGTTGGTGAGATAAAATGTCGTTCTATCAGAAACATTCGTATAACGCGTTAATTTGCAAATGAATCTGTATATACAAAAGAATAGTTTACAATTCTTAACAAACAAACATGTCAATTTATGACGTGCGATAACGTGAATTTAATGCGCGCATGATGCACAATTTCCGATATTAAAGATTTTGATTGTGTACATTAGCGGGGTACCTCGTCTTTTGAATATATTAAAATTTATACACAACCACAAAGATATCTGAATGTTTATTGATTACAGCAAAAACAATATTGGACCAAACATATTTGGTATAAGCTTTCCAATCCCATACCATAAAAACAAATATATACAACATTAAAAACCTTTGAATGTTTTTCGAATGAACTGGATGTTTTTTTTTTCTATTTCTTTAACTTAGAAGGTTCTTAGGAATATATATATATATATATATATATGGATTCACCAGAAAAGGAAACTTCGGACCATCTGTAAACAATCCAAATATCTAAAATATCTTGCACATTGAACTTTCTTTTTCTTCAGTTGGCGGGAAAAATGTCTCCAGGAAAATAAGTGGACAAGTAAAAAATGCCTGCAGAAAAACATTTTTGGAAGGTAATTCAATATATCTATACAGAAATATACAACTAAGTATATGCCCGCAGCCACCGCCGCCCACATCTTTAATGGTGAGGGATGCTGTCTCATTTTCTTTTTGAAAATAAGGTTTTTAGCAATTTAACTGTAATGTGATTAAAGTGAAAAGATTATGTAAGGCAGAAATTACATTGCTGCTGGTCGATAGAAATAGAATATAACCATCAATTTCATTTTGCAATTATTAGTCATGTATTGGTATTAATGGAATTTCTTTTTAATAAATAAACAAATGAAAAGAACAGTCAGGTCCGCTGATTCTGAATGGGCGTTCGGTTCAACAGGTAATGAAAGATTAGTAAGGTTTTCGGCAGTTACGTTTAAGAAAGTGGGTATTAACATTTCCCCCAAGCTAGTGATTTCATTGTTCACATTTCATGGATATAAATGCTTAAAGGATAGTATGACTTAAAAATATTGATAAATAAGATGATGAGCATTTTGTATTGTCATTGTAAACCATCCGTATTCATCCTTATATTTGGTATTTACGGATTTTCGAATGAGTATTCATTCAAAATTTTGCTACTAGAAAAGACATTAAAACCAATAAGAGTATTCTTTATGGTTGTGTCTGAAAATCAGATATATAAATAATGTAACATTATTCACATATTTGAAATACTGCATATGCGCGTAAAAACTGAATATGATTTAATTACTTTATTTTGTCATATTGAATAATACCCTTGATGAATTCTATATTGTTGTTTCTTATACTTATATATGTTTATTCGTGTGCCAGTTTCCATATATATTCAACATTTAGCTAGATTTCTATAACTTTCTGATTATCTATTATATATCAATCATATATTCGTTTATACACATATACATTATATATATATATATCTGTCATTTCATCATAAGTTTCTTTCGCATTCTACAGTTTTGTTACATTATATATATATATATATATATATATATATATATATATAACAATAAATGCTACTCAACTAAAAGTGAAATTGAATTCCATATCAAAGCCTTTAAAAAGATTCAGCCTAAATTTAGCCTTCTCATTCATTAGAAATATTATTCTGCTAAGCGGCTCATGAATACAAACTTTAATTTTCGAAAATAAGTGAAATAGGATTACATTATATATATATGTTTAAATTTTTAAAAAGAATTACACAATTTATAATTAACTTAATGGAAGACAATATTGCTTTTTTTTCACTGCAAAGGTTACTCTCACAGAAGACAATTTTAACAAATGTCTATGCTTTTCCAATTTAATAAAATTTAATATTCATACATACATTTTCTATTTTTTTTTTTTTTTTCATGTACCATTGTTCAGTTTTACTTGGGAAAATTAGATTAATTTGTTTTGTAAAAACTAATACTGCCGGTGTTTTGTAGTTATTTGTTAATAGAAATTTGGATTTTTTTTTAACTGGAAAAGGTTTTTAATTTGAAAGCAAGGAATCAACCTCAAAAATAACTAAATACATTTTAAACTAATTTTAACGATTTACTGATTGAATAATTTATTGATGAAATTTTCGTAAAATAAAATTTGTTTTATATTTATTTATTCATTCATTCGTTCACTAAGCTATAAATTTCAAACCCTAGTGTGATTTCTTTAACAAATACAGTTTACATTGCTGTTTGGACAAAATTTTATTATTTTTAATATCTATATTGTTTATGGATTGTATACAGGGGCAAGCCAAAATTTTTCATGTCATTACGGTCTATGACGTGAATTTCGTTTAAACGCCTTTTAACACCGTTACTCGGTATTCAACAAAATGAAATTCGAATACATTACCGAGATGTTTAAACTCATGTTTTCTGCAGAAAATGATATGGCTCAGGCTTTCTAGTTAATGTACAGGACCTTACAAAAGTGTTTCGACAATATCACGTAACCATACAAATTATGTCAAATTTCAAACGATTATTCATGAAAAACGTAGAATAAGTTGAATAGTCTTTACTGGTATATACAGTGTTTATTTATTGTTTGCAGAGACATACAAAAGAATTTCGTGACATTAGACCCTGAGGACAAACTTTATTTAAGCGCATCTCAGCGCGTTTATGCTGCATATTCAACATGATGGAATTAACATACATTATAAAGATGCTTAAAAGCATGTTTACTATAAAAAAAAAGGGTTATGTATAGACTAAATAATTTATTTACGGGACCACACAGAAGAATTTCGATGATATTCTATAATCATCCAAATGATATCCAATTAGGTTGAAGTATTAATAAGTTATAATTAATTAGGTGTATTATGTTTTGGTGTATATAATAACTGTGGCTCCTTTGCCGGGATACATAAAAGAATTTTGTACTTTTACGGTTCATAGTCGGTATTTCTTAAAAGTGTATTTTAACTTGGTTACTCCCCATTAAATATAGTGAAATTTTATTTGGATTTTAAAAGCATGTTTTTCTGTAGAAAATAGTGGACATAGAATTAGTAATTGGTTAACAGAGTTACACAAAATAATTCCGATATGTTATGCAATTATTTTGCATGAAATTTGCTACAAGTATTTATGAATTACAAAAAATTAATACAAGACTATCAGTTATGAAGAATACATATAGATATGTATATATTTATATACAGATATGTATAGAAAGAGACATACAACGGGAGGTTGAGGGGGCTACCGCCTTCCTCAGAAACGTAGCAAGTCAATCGAGTCAATATATTTATATAATAAAGAATAAATAAAAAAGGATATGTTGAATAATGTGTGATGCAAATAAAACGCTGAGGCTCCTGATCTACAGATTCCTTAGAAATTATTATTATTATTATTATTATTATTTTAATTTAAATTAAACAGTAACAATCTAAATTTATGGTTTAAATTTATTGAACAAAATGAGATACTTTGCCGTAATGTTTCAAATGCTTACATTTTAAATCAAAGCAGGATCCAAAATATAAAATCCATATAGAGACATTTATAGAAAATCCTGTATAATTTTTAAATGAACAGAGTTGCACTAAAATTTTATAATACATTTTTTTTGTAATATTATATTAATTTAAAGATTTAAATGGTGAATGAGAGAAAATAACATAAATTTCTAAGCAAACGAGAATAATACACTTCAGTTTTACAAGCTAACGTTAACAGGGTAAATGTACCAGTGATTGACACTTCTAGAGCAATCTCTGATGTTTTTAATGTTCTAGTCATCAGAAAATATTTTTAGAAATCTTAAGTAAATACATATGGCATGGCACATTCAGAATAATAATGGCACATTCAGAACCACATATATGTTAAAATATATACATTTGATAACGATTAATATATATATACATATATATATATATATATATATATATATATTATGGATTTTTATTACACCCACTCAAAGTTCCAGTAATTGACACTGCCAGTATTTGATTTTACCAGTAATTAGAATCCTATGCTCCAGTGTTTGACACTGGTAGTTATTCATTTTACCAGTTATTAGCACCCTATGCTGCAGTGTTTGACATAAAATGTTAAAGTTCTTATATGTAAAATATATGATTTTTTGATTTTTCTTATTTATTAATTATTTCGGGATAGATGTCAATTACTGGAGCAGGCCAATCACTGGAGCACCTATCCTATCCATTTTCATAAAAATGACAATTTTAAGGATACTTAAAATTTAGTCTGAAAATAAACTACTTACTCTTAGATTAGGCTTTTCTGAAATTCATTGCTGGTACAACTGAAACTAGAAAAATAAGTTGTCTTCGAAAAATTTTTTAAGAGCTTTTTTTTTAAAAAAAAATGTATAATATAAAATTGACAATAATAATAATAATAACTGCAACACATTAACAAAGTGCACGTGTATTTAAATGTGATCCCTTGAATATTCTAATTAAAACTAATAAAAGAACACGAACATAACCGCAAAAAAGCTTTTAACTACTAACATGCTTCTCAAAATTTTTAAAATGCCAGAATTTATTTACCTTTAGTTAAATTTAATAGGTTTTTTTCGGGCATTTCTTGGAATATTTAGTTGAATATTTCCGTGTAATTCAAAGCAAAATATTTAATTAAGTTACAGAACTGAATAATTGCTCTAGATAAATTTCTTTAGCAGACTTTACTCGTTTCACCTAATAACAATATCCTGGAAAGTTCGTTATTTTATAAAATATACCTTGCATTCTTTCCTATTGATGAAACCTCTATTTAATTTGGCTTTTAAAAAAAATAGTATTTTAAAATTAAATAAAGTCACCAATGTTCATTGTGTGGTTGACATAGTTCTTGGTTCCGCAATTGCTAATGAAATGATCAATTTTCATAACTGAACCGTCAAATCTTCAAAAATAACCTAATTAGATTGTTTAATTATTAAAATACAATCTTTAAATAAAATAAGGTCACGAATATTCAGTGTTTGGGATGAGGTTGTTCTCGGTGCATATTTAGTTACAACAAGTGCATGTGTTAATCTTTTCGACAAACAAAGATATTTTATTTTCTAAACCTTGTTATTTCATCCACCATATTTTACCTATTATTAGCTTACAAAAATGTGAAAACTGGTTCGTCATAAAGCTTAATAATTTTGAAGGATTTTTTTCTGATGTAAAGTGTAATTTCAAGTTTTGTCTGACGAAGTTAATGGGGTATTTATTACTTTCATTGGATGAGAAAGAAAATTATAATTGTTACGGAATCATGGAAATTCCTCAGAATGCGATGTAAGTCGGCAAAGTACTCGACCGACAGATTTTATTTAAAGTGACAAAAAAAAAAAAAAAAAAAAAAAAAAAAAAAATTAAACACGCAGTTAAGAATTCATGTTACCTGTAACACAGGTCGACATGTAAAATTTTGCTTTTAAAATGTTGGCTGATCTTTATGTTTTTTGGTGTGCTGAAACCGAAAATGAAGCCAGTTTTTCTCTATCATGTTTTGTCAATACAGGGTGCCTGCCTATACAATTTCTTCCATTTACTCTTCCACAATATAATTATATAGTAAGTTTTATAGTATGTTTCCATGATTAATTAATCATAGATGCATATTGTTGTAGTTGTGAAGCACAAATGCGACTTAAAACCACATTACCCAACCAACCAACCGATTGCTATGATAGTATATGTAAGAAATCGTGTCGGTAAACACCCTGTATTGACAAAAATCTATACGTGATAGAGAAAAATGGGCTGAATTTTCGGTCTCAACATATCAAAATACATAAAGATCAGCTGAAATTTTGTCAACTTCATTTTTGTAGGCCTGTGATAATTAAAGTTGCCGTTGTCGTAACATTCCACACGACTATTTTTGTGAAGTTTTCTCCATTTTACTGAATCATATAAACATCGTATAAAAATCGTATAAAGGTATGTTACTGATAAATAGGGGTGGAAACGCAGTGACAATTCTGTCGATAAATAAAAGAAACTTAAAAAAAAAAGTTTTCTGGTAAGCACGAGGCTTGATAGAAGTTATGATTATGCAAATTACTCGATTACACGTCATGTAATAAAGGTCATTCATAATAAAGATTGCAATGCCTTTACTCTTATTATTTGCATGCAAAAAACGAACATCTGTTGCCATCTTTATTCTTGTAAAGCTACCATAAGCGTTTAATCTTTAGTACCGCAAGAAACGAATAAAAAACTTTAGTCCCTATAGAAGGGAATGGAAATTGTTATATCACTACTACTTTTTAATGATTTGGTTACAAACTTTTATGATTAAAATAATTAACTCAAGTGCCATATCCAGATCTATTCGGAAATTTTCACAATAACCCCACCCCACCCCTTTTTTTTCTTTTCTTTTGTTAAACAGATCTATACTCGTTAATTACATCGATTGACGATTACCGACTGACGATTTTCATGTATCCGAGAATCGCATTATAATGCCAAATTTGACTATTATTTATGAAAAAGTGCTTTACTTTTTCTAAAAATAAAAATAAAATAAAAATATCTATTTTCATAAAATAATAATAATAATAACAATAACAATAATAAACGCCCAGAAATTTTAAAGTTTTTGACAAAACTTTTATTTTTTAATATAAGTTATTATTATTGTTCTGGACAATTAAAAAATAATTTTGATTTAAGAATTTTTTATCTTGAAATTCAAATTCCAAAGTAACAAACATCATCTTTTATTTAATTTCACTATAAAATGGCATATTTCGTAGATTTTATTAATAATTTATGTTCATAGTTTTCTCGAATAAAATATTAATTTAGAAAATTTTAATAAGATTTTTTAAAAGATTTTTTTTATTGAAAAGAGAAAGAAAAAAGAAGATATTTAACTCTTTGGAAATTGAACATTATATTGAAAATGAAATTTTATTTCAACTAAAGGTGAGTTGGTGGTGAAATCAAATTCCCGAATATGATTGAATAAGACCAAAGAACAAGAGAACTTAGAGAAAAACCGAGAAAATAGAGAGAAATTTTAAATATTGCAAATTCAGGCAGATTCATTAAAGTAGTACCGAGTAACAATAAGTATTTCCATTAATTAATAATGTTCTAAAAATGGCTAGTTGTAAAAGTAAGTAGGATAAATTGGAATAAGTGTACTTGGTTGATAATTTAGTTGATAATCTGATTTTGTACGTAATAATCACATTTCTTTTTTTGAAGCTTTCTTTGTTATATTTAGTCTTAAAACATCAAATCAAGTATGGAGTAATGATAGTTTTAGTTTACTGTTAAAAACGAACTGTTCAAAAGTGAATGAATGGACATATTCATTTCTAAATGAGTAATTTAGTTTCAAAAAGGAAAATATGCTTGCCTCATTTATGAAATATTGCATGTTTTCAAGTTAATAGCTGTTCACGTCATAACTTATTATAAATATACTGAACTAAAAGAATTTCTTTAATAGAATTTCTACATATTAATTAAATAGAAAGAGTTCAAACACAAAATGTATTCCCTAAAATATCCAGAACAATATTTCATGGAGGTTTCATATTGGTTTGAGGAAGAATACGTCAATGGAAATCTATATTTGGGATATTGGAATTCACGATGGTCGATACCGATTTTTGAGCATGCTAATACACTCAATTATAAGTACATGGGATTTTTACATTTGAGTATATTTGCGTCGGAGCTGTTTCGAATGTGTAACAAACTTAAATTTGACACAATTTTACTCATTTTTTGAGTATTTTTTGCTCCTTTATTTTTTCACTGTTGAAAAATCGCTTACATTTTCTTTTACATCAGAGTGTCCATCTTAAATTTCGAAGCTTTACCATTGCTGTACATGTTAAATAAACTCCTACTGTTTTCAGCAAGGCAACTAAGTCTTGTATGTGGATTTTAAATATAATTTCAGATATGTTCTAATTCTTGAGTTTTTTTTTTTTTTTTTTTTTCGGTTCGAAACCCATGTGGTTACACTTTCATAGATTTTTTTTTTTTAATTAATATATATATATATATATATATATATATATATATATATATTTGAGTTTAACCAGATTATTTTTATTTGTCCCAAGCACCTCAAGTGCATCACTCATATATATATATATATATATGTATATATAAGTTAAAATTTAAATATAGGATGGAGTAAAACTTGAATTATTAAATATATTGAACTAGAATAGAGTTTTTATAAACCAATGCGCAAATGCAGCAAAAGTAAATATAAAACAATAATAAATAAGCAAAATAATTAAAGCCAGAGGAAAATTTAATCCCAAAACACATCAGGGCCTTCATCAGGGGAGCTTCCGCATGTAGGTAAAGGAAAATGAGAAGTTTCTGACGAAACGCTGGTAATTTAACCAAAAAAAAAAAAAAAAAAAAAAAAAAAAAAACACGTTTCTAGCCCCCAACTTCTCACAGATGGAAGTTAATTGTTTTAATTGATTTATATGCTTTATATTAATTGCTTTATATGCTTTATATTTACGCTTTAATTTAATTGCTTAATATGCTTTTTATGCTTTGTATTAATTAAAATTCGTTTGCTGTATGGTCTTGCTTCCATCTGTGAGAAGTTGGGGGCTAGAAACGTGTTTTTTGGTTAAATTACCAGCGTTTCGTCAGAAACTTCTCATTTTCCTTTCCCTACGCGGGGAGCTGCCCTGATGAAGGCCCTCATGTGTTTTGGGATTAATTTTTCATCTGGCTTTAATTATTTTGCTTATATATATATATATATATATATATATATATATATATATAACTTTGTTTTTTCATGTTCTGTCTTATAATTGTCAATGAAAAATAATACCCTGATCTTTTTTATGCTTTATTGGAAAGTTAAATTGTTTAAGATGTGAAGTGCCAGCTGGAGGATTACAGAAAAATTCTCAATTCTGTAACGAGTTGAGATAATTTAAAAAATTAAAAAGTCCTAAATTCATGAAGGTTTTTACTATCTGGAAACTCTACTTACATATATTTTAATGTATTGTATATGATTATATGTAGTATGTTGAGATTACACTTTCTTTAGACCGTGGGATAAGTGGAACTAAGAAAGAGAAAATTTTCATTTTTTTTTTCTTTCAGTAGCATAGTGTTAAATTATAAAAAACAGATATTTAAAAAAATTCAAATTACTATTTGAGTAATTTGTGTTATTACTGTACCTCAATGCCATCTCCCCTCTCTCCTTTTGAAGACTAAAGCTACATTCATTAACATTAAAGACATAACATTTTTTTTTTTTTTTTCTTTATATAAAATAAAGAAAGTTAATTTTCTTAACATAAAATAAAATAATAATATACACAGGGCAAAAAAAAAAAAAAAAAAAAAAGTATTTGTAAAACGTCGAAAACCGTTTACAAAAACAAAACAAAATAAAATAACATGTTTAAATAATAAAATATTATATATATATATATATATATATATATATACAGTATGTACTTAGTAGTATACAATGCAGAACATAATGACTGATAACCGAACTTTTCCAGCAGTATTAATCATTATTAGCAATAATTTTAATTTTAATATCTTATTACTTACACATGTAAACCAACTTTGAGTATGAACTCTTCGCCAACTTTCAGAGAAAAATTCGGGCAAGGTTATATTGGATAGGAGTCGCAGCGTTCCTATATTGTTGCGCGTGTTCTGTTATTTCATCACCACTATTTTTAAAGATAAATTTTTCTTTTAAAGTCTTATTCCTATGATGTTATTCAAAAAAATTACTGATACAGATAAATAAAACGCATGTAAAAATATATGGGAGCGCCGCGACCGCTGATTAAGCGAATCAAACAGTCCAGTAAGGAAAAAAAAAAAAAAAAAAAAAAACAGGCCTAAAATTCATAATTTTTATTTTATATATATATATATATATATAAAATATTAATATTCTTAGAGGAATATCTTCTTAATTAGTCCTATTGGTTCCAAAACTTTAAGAACAGTCTATTGACTTTTTTATATATTTTTTTATTTCATCATGTAAGAATGCCTATTTCTAAAATGATGAATATATTTAACTATTCTTTTTTGTTAAATAGTCTAAGTAATTGTGATATGTTCTGTTGAAAAACACCATTCTTTATATTTAACTGTAAAAATTACCGTTAAATTTTATTTAAAATTAAAGGTATTCATTACAATATGTATGATTAAAATTATAATAAAGTTTATTATTACAGAATTTATTCTTTTACATTCCATTATTCTTTTTCAATTTATGCACTGATAATTATACATATTTTAAAATACAATCTTTTTTAAGTTTATACTTTATGGTGAAAAGAACATATTACTTTCATCTATATGTAATATAGAGAATGTATTGGATTCGCGAAAATTTTCGACCTCCGTTTTTTGACGGATCTACACGTTTTGGGATGTCCTGAACACGAATTGATAGTTTTTAGAAAATGTCTGTCTGTCTGTGTGTGTGTGTGTCTGTCTGTCTGTGTGTCTGTATCATTTTTTTGTGGACGCTGTATCTCACGAACCCATGAATGAAATTTAACCAAACTTGGTATTTAGTTGCACCCTGACATGAACTAGTGCCCATTAGATTTGGGGATCAATAGCTCAACAGGTGGCGCTGTGATCGCATTTTATGCAAATTTTTAACATGGCAGCATAGGACAAAATTCCGTATAAATGGGCATAATGAGAGTTATTTTAAACTTGTGATTGTAAAATTAATATGAATTATTGATAATAGTAGTAGTTAACTAGGAAAAAAATTTGTGCATGGGGGGCATCGGTTCCCCCCCTGGGGGGTAAGTACCCCCCCGGGAGGGTTAAATTTTGAAGATGGGTATCATTCGAAAGATCTCGTCAATACCTTTAAAACGAATGGTTGAACCATAAATCTGTGATAATTTAAAACAAAGTTATCGATTTTTTTTACTTTTAACAAAAAAAAAAAAAAAAAAAAAAAAAAAAAAACTTGGAAAAAAATTCGATTTTTTTTTTTTTTAACGAAATTTTACCAAACTTGGTATTTAGTTGGTCCCCGACATAAACTGGTGCTGATTATATTTGGGGATCAATAGCTCAACAGGAGGCGCTGTGATAGCATTTTATCTAAATTTTTAACATGGCAGTATTGGACAAAAATTCGTATAAATGTGCATAATAAGAGTTATTTTACACTTGTGATTGTAAAATTAATATGAATTATTGATAATAGTAGTACATAACTAGGAAAAAAATTTTGTGCATGGGGGGCATCGCTTCCCCCCCTGGGGGGGAAGTACACCCCCCCCCCCGTGGGGGGTAAATCTTGAAGATGGGTATCATTCGAAAGATCTCGTCAATACCTTTAAAACGAATGGTTGAACTATAAATCTGTGATAATTTAAAACAAAGTTATCGATTTTTTTTTACTTTTAACCAAAAAAAAAAAAAAAAAAAACTTGAAAAAAATTCGATTTTTTTTTTTTTTAAATATTGTTAGTGATTGAATATGTATTAATTTTTACAAAAAAAAAATTAAAAAAAAAAAAAAAATTTTTTTTTAAATATTGTTACTGATTGAATATGTATAGCAAAATATAGAAGAAAGTCTTGTGGTGGCCACAACATACTAGTTTTATTTTCTGGTTATTAGCAAATTTTTCTGGCTACCAAATATTTTTAACTTTGTTATGTACCTTGTTATATAAAATTTGTAAAATGTTTAAAACAAGAGCCAGCCTTAACACGCCGCGAGACACAATTTATCGCATTACCAGACACATAGATGAAAATGCATCTACTGATTCACCAATGTCAAGGATTTTTCAAACTCACCCCATAGGTCACAGAGCAAGGACAAGTTTACCCCATCCTATTAATGTAAACAAAATGTCATTAAAACTTGTTTTAAACATAAAGCCATTTGAAATTAGATGACCTATTTTACCTTATTCAACATGATATTAAAAAAAAAAAAAAAATCACACAAAAGACACATTCCATGGTTAAAATGCTTACTTCCTAAAAAGAATGTTTATTTATTTTCAAGAATATATTAGTTTAAAATAAATTTAATTTTAAAACGTTCTAAGCATACCAGTTTATAAGTTATAATTTGTTATGTATTTCTTCAAAATAAATTTTTACTAGATATGATTTATGCACATCAAAATTACGGAAGTATTTCCTATAAAATGCTTGTGGATATTATTAAGAGTTGCCAATTTTATAAACTCCCCCCCCCCCAAAAAAAAAAAAACAAACAAACAAACATAAATAAGTAAAAATAAATAAATAATTAATTAAATAAAAAATGGGAGTGTGGGGTTTAGAGAAAATATGTATATCTTTTATCTATCTATCCCTTAAATCTATCTCCATTTCATCTTTCAATTTTTTACTTTTTCTTAGCCATAAGGCACAGAAAGTATCGTTTTTGGATCAAAATTTCGAAATTGGGTTTTTGTTATATTTACACGTTTTGAGATCCCCTGAATCCACAAATAATGTTTTTAGCGGGTGGTCTGTGTGTGTGTGTGTGTGTGTGTGTGTGTGACTACTATCAGCATATCTCAAGAACAAATACTAGCAAAAAATTCAAACTTCATATTCTAAATGTGTATCATATAGGGATGCTACACTAAACTTTTCGTTGAGATCAAGCGAATGGGTCGGTACAGGGACACACAAGATAATTGAAATGCATTACGTCTATGGAGGGAATTGCAGGTAAGTAGAGTTTAACATCTACAGACTGCACTAAAAAAATTAAATGAATATATATATTTTTATATGCGTAAAAACATGTTTCATGTAGAATATGGTATGGAAATCATTCACATTTCGTTTAGAGGGCTACACAAAAGAACTAGATTATAGTGCGACAATGATAAAATTGATGGAAGTGTATTTCTGGCAGTGCCATGTGTTATTAATATAGTATTATATTTATGTGCACATGTGGTGTGTACATAATCTTCAGGGCTGCTAATATTTAAGCCATAACATTGTTTTTTATTGTTAGTGTAAGTGCTTTGCTATAATATTTTACCACGTCCAGGAAAGCTGCTCAGGAATTGAAATTAATTCCTCATGGTTGTATGGTTAATTTTTCTTTTCTTTTAAAGCTAAATAGTCATTGATTGGATTGGTTCTTTGTATACACGTTTTGAGGCTACCTGAATACCGAAGCCAAGTTTTTAACGCTTGATCTTTGTTTGTGTCACTTAGAGTAAATTAAAAACTAATAATTTTAGGCGATCCAAATGTTGTATTTTGAAGTTAATACGTTTACTACGAAGGTTTGATCAAGACTAATAAGTTTTAAGGAATATTGCGTATGTAAGCTGTCTGAATAATTTTAAATGAACTTTTGAACTTAATAACAGATTTGAGTTCTATATAAATGCAGGTAAAATAATGAAACGGGAGGTTGAGAGGGCGGTAGCCCCCTCACGCAGAATTATTTCTTAAACAAAGCTTTTCCGAAGCCTAATTTAAAAATTTTAACATAGGTTTATATAACAGTACTCATTATCTTACCCCTTAATCTCCAATCTGTATTTGTAGTATTAAATTTCGGGGTAAAATAAAGTCGTGTGAGTGACACACCAGATTATTCTTTCACGGAATAGTGTTCGTGCTCTATAGAATTTGTATATCATTTTTATGCTCTCTGAAGAGCTGGGCAACCCTGATGATTACTCTTCAGCTCTTGAGCAATTTTCAACTGTTTCATATTTTTAATAATTTTATTATTGTCCTTTTTCGTTAAAGACTGACTTCTTATTTGTTGTCAATGTATGTTTTATCAATCTGTTTTATTAAATGAGTTCCTTATTTATTCTAAGGAATTTTTGAGGGTAATAATCAAGTGAATATTGGGGAGAGGTTCATATCTTTAATAAAACTATTACTGGTTATATTTATATTTTTGGTTCTTGCGGATAGGATGGCGTTTCACAATCTGTTTACTTGCATTCTACAACCATTGCAGTTATTTGTTTATTTTTTTATCTTTAAAATTTTATCTTCCTATAAATTTTTGAATTGAATATCTTGCATTCCTGTTTAGTTGGTCTCGTCCTGTTTAGGTGTATTGGACATTGAAACCTGTAATTTGTTTGACTATATGGTTAGAGATTTACAGAATTGTACCTAATTTTGCATACAGTATTCAACCAATTCCCATGACGTCGTAATGGGTATTGTATGCTAAGTTTATGGTTATATTTATAATGGAACCCGAATAAACTACTACGTCAGAAACGCCAAAGAAAAATATATGAGATGTATAGAGCTGTGCACTGAAGACGGTACGCTTAAGGCTACCGAAACAGCTGTATACATCTCATATATTTTTCTTTGGCGTTTCTGACGTAGTAGTTTATTCGGGTTTCAATATTCCAACGCCAAGTCTCCTGTTATTATATTTATAATGGTTATATTTTTAAAATGGTTATATTTATAAAAATCCCTGATGATGCTTTACTATTTAAAAGCGAAAAGCTTCGGATAAAATTTTTAACATCTTTTAAATAAAATTTAATTATACGTGTTTTAAAAGTGTTTTTAATATAACTAACTAATATTATTATTATGCAAGGGAACCGTATACGATTTTTCTTCTTTTTTAGTTCTTGAAACGGAATCTTTGAATTTTTTAATTGATTTTATCAAATTCTGTACATTTTTCTTACACAACTGTTGCAATTTACACTGTTAAAAAAAAAAAAAAAAAAAAAAGTATCTTTTACAGCAAAATGTGCTGGCAATATTGGTGCCAGCACATTCTGCTGTTAGAAAGAGATAATTTACAGCTCAAACAACTGTAAAAGAGTCTCTTACAGATGTTTCTGCGGTAAATTGCCTTATTTAATAGCAGAGTGTGCTGGCACAAAAATTGCCAACACATTTTGCTGTAAAAAGTACCTTTTTTTTTTTTTTTCTTTTTTTTACAGTGTATAACACATAATATATTTCTTGTAGTTTAGAAGGAAGAAAATATTAATATAGCAAAAGGTAATTGATTTTTGTTAGAAAGTTTTATAACTGCGACCTGAATTGTTGCAAATAATTTAAATTGGGTTTCATTTGTACCACTGTAACAGCGTTCTTTATTTTAAATTAGAAATTTCAATACGAATTAGGGAAATATTAGGGGAGACCCGTGTACCTAGGGCCATCATGTACCTAGGGCCACCCCGCTTTATTTGAATAATATTTAATTTTAAGTTTTAATACTCAATTGGGCGAGTAACAACACCAATTGCTACTTTTACAACTACTTTGGAACTTTTCAGGAGAAAGTTTTGACAAGTTACATGTAGAAAACGAATTTACATGGTCTGAAGTAAAATTTTGCAGCTCATCTCTTTTGCTATTTTACAAAGGCAAGTCAAATATTTTTCTTTCATTTCTAGTGTATAATTTTGATTGTTATATTGAGTGACAAATGAGATATTTAATTAGTCCTCTTTGCATGTGGATTTTTTAATGGAAGGCATTTTGAATGAATTTACCAAAACTTGTACCTAGGGCCACATGACTGCCTTGCACCTAGGGCCAGTGTGTTTGGACCTTTTAACACTTTCGCAACCGCATGTTTTTGTCTTTTTGACAGTAAAGTCCGCCTGTGGGCGTTTTTCTCATAAATTACAATTTTTCAAAACAAAATTTTCCGTATTCACATTAATATTACAAATGGATATGAATTATAGTCATACTCTCTCTAATCAAATTATTTGCATCCATAGTATACTGATTGTACAAATATGAATATTGTGTATACTTTTAGAAACAAATAACATACAAATTGCAAAAGAAATGTCCACTGGTGGAGTTTCATATTTTCAAATGACGTGTATCTACGTCAGCGGTCGCGAAAGTGTTAAGAAACACAGTACATCCTATAGTAATTGGATGCTGGGAAACCCTGGTAAACCAATCACTATATATGACGTTTCTGAAGATGTTGGCAAGTCCTATCGGTCGGCCTTTACTCCTGTAAACATTCTATCACTGATAGAAAGCCTGATAGACTATCAGGCTTTCGTGTGTCCGGCATATGGCCAGTGAATCAAAACACATTCACCTAGGATGAATATTTACCTTCGAATGTGACTGAAAGACAAGATCCCTCCATAAATAATAATAATAATAATAATAATAATAAAGATTTTCCAGGAAGAAAGTGAACCAACAATGATAGAACTGGATGTCTCTGTTTCGTGTCCTGTTGAAATTTCGAAACCTTCAACATCTAACATCTTATCGTGTGTCATGCTTAAACAGGTACGAACCTAAGCAAAACCTCCCACATCAAAGAGAAAATGTGACCAAAAACCAGAGCGATCTAGAAATCCAAGCGACACTCCAGAAATAAAAGAAATTGAAAAAAAAAACTTTCTGTAACAATATCCCAAAGAAAAAAAAAAAAAAAAAAAAAAAAAAGAAGAAGAAAAAGTGAAAATTTTCGTGTTTCAAATTAAGGCAACAACATGATAATTATTATATGATAAATAAATATATTACTTGACATTGTTTCTTTTATAAAATACATGTTTATATGCTTATTTTCTATTCATTACAAAGTGAAATCTAAGTATTAGAGAATGGCCCTAGGTACAATGAGGTCTGGCCCCAGGTACAAGGAGGGTGTTGTACCTACGGCCACGAGTGAAGTTTTTTTAAAAACCTTCTATTTGTCGGAATTTATTATTTTAGGTATTTATATTAATCCCAGTTGGAAGTAATTAGTCCTAAAGATATGTACATATCAGCTTGATAATTTTAAACAGGTCAAGGGCTCTGTTTTGGGGCATTGAAAAAAAGCGGCCCTAGGTACACGGGTCTCCCCTACCTACCTATAGCTATGACCTAAATTGTTATGCTTTGTATTTATAATTCAGATTGAAAACCATTTTGATTCTGCGTTATATTTTTAATCATCTTTTGATATATATTAAAATGTCATTATAAAATGTAGTATTTTATTAGAATTTTGCAAAGTGATGATATATATATATATATATATACGTGATAATTTGGTTTGGCAAACTCGATATAAATTAATTAAAAAATGGCGATTTCAGTGAAAAAGGGATAAGTAAGTTAGTAAATAAATGATTAAGTCATGCATATATGTTACGATGGAACTTAATTTTCAAGATTATCTTTTTGGCATTTTGAAAATCAAAAGTTATTGCAAATAACTTGTCGTAAATATTCTTAATATTCTAAATATTCTAAATATTAGTAAAATAGTTTTAAATATTCAAAATATATTCTAAAAATAGTCATAAATATTCTAAATATTGTCTTGTAATAAATAAAAAGTTATTATAAATATTCTTGTCGTAATTTTTATTACCTGTAAGACAAATTTAATGAATTCATTTGTAAACAATTAGTAAAACTAAAGTAAAAAATATCGTAATATCCAGAAGTTAAAAGTTAAAAAATAAAATAAAATAAAATAAAATAAAATCTTGAGAGAAAGAGGCATTTTATCTGTTTTCTTATGTTATTTATTGACTTAAAAAAAAAAAAAAAAAAAAAAAAAAAACTTGGAGAGCTTTAATTTCACACTGAGAAAAAATTCTTTAACTGACATCTAGAATCTAAATTGTGGCTCTAGAAAAAACAGTTCCAAGTCATCCTTATAAATTGTAGTCCCCTTTGAAAGTGAGTTCTAGAAACCCCTATTAGAATTCTAGTGTTTGCCTATATTCTCGAGGGCTAAGTTATTTAAAAATCTCTGCAAATAAATACGAATACAAAAGTCGGGTTTCAGCAACTATAATTTTGGTTTATGACCCAATTCTAGAAAATCATGCGAGAATATCTCGCAATACAAAAGATTCAGAATATTCAGAATATTGTTTCACCATCTAGAAATGTGTAGATTAGAAATTTTTGACCATTTCGTCTATTCAGTTTATTGGCGTGCCTTATGCGCATAGCTCGTAAATCTATATTTCTAGTTAAGGGATTTAGAACATGACCACTTATTCATTCTAGATGAAGGCGGTATATTTTTTTTTCTCAGTGCAGAAGTGAGTTTTATTTCTTTATACGAAATAAGCGAAGTATTACTTTCGCATAGAAAGAAATACACGTTTTACTTCGCCTAAATTAAGAGAGATTAGCCGTAAAAATTTGAAATTTTATATTCAGGTGTTGGCGTGGTGTAATAGTTGAAGCTGGTTGACTATACGATTTTCTCAATCCTGTATGAAATTCTCTCTGTGAAGAGTCTTTCTAATGAGTATTAACACGCATTTACTCAAATTTGGGAGAGAACCTCGGAAAATTCTGTACGGCTAGGGCGACAGACAAAAAGCGCTAGAGAATTATAAAATTTATTTCCTAGAATTTAATGATTCATTTTCATCCAAAATACCTATTTATTTTATTTAAAAATAAAAAAATCATTCACTTACAAGAGCGAAATGCTATGGTTACATTTTAAAATTCAATATTCTTCACGTAGATGAATATATATATTTAAAATATGCACTCTGATTTGAATAATAACAATAATTCATTTTTTAAAGGCTGTATATATATATATATATATGCATAAAGAAAAAGCGTAACATTTTACATTTATCTCCCTTTTCCTCAACTGTATATTATTCAAATGTAATGAAAACTTTTAAAAACATTTCGCCGGAAGGAATGATATATCACACGAAAAACTAGAAAAAGATTTAAAAAAAAAAAAAAAAAAAAAAAAAAAGGAATTGTTATGATAAAGGCATAAATCAGTAGCAAGCTCTAAACGTAAAATTTACAGAAAGATGAATTAAAATTAAAAAGATAAAAAGCTATAGGCAAAGCTGCCAACCAAATCCGGCAAATTGTTAATACTGCCCCTTTTCCTACACCACTTAATTTTTAGAGTAATTCTCTTCAAATATATTTACGATGAATGAAGAAAACAAATACTTTAAAAATTAAGTGGTGTAGGAAAAGGGGCGGTACTAACAATTTGCCGGATTAGGTTGGCAGCTCTGTATATGAAAAATGAAATTAAATTTACAGAATACTTTCATAAAAATTATTAACGAATATACGGTAAGTCAATTAGCATCTAACAGGACGTTAGAAAGGAAAACAGTTGCTGGATTTAAAACAAAAATTGATTAGAAGATGAAATTAAACTGAAAGGAAAAAAAAGTCCATAGTAAAAATATAACTGAAAACATCATGAAAAATGTAAGTGAATACCCAATAAGCCATGAAGCATATGCTTGTAATTTTAAAAAAATAAGACAGTAAATTATGCAGTTAAAGAAACACAGTTCGTAATAAATATTAATTTATGCTTAAGGAATATAATCAAATGAATCTTATAATTAACAAATTAATATATAAACAGTTTAATAATAAATGTTAAAAAAGAAATATGAATATCTCATTAATTGTTTGTAATTAAACATTTAAGTATAAGAAAGTTCGTAAAAGTGAAATATATGTATAGAGAGAGGAAAGTAGGTGAATATGGAAAAGCATTTCTATTTGAATTCACCGTAATAAAGTGAAGTATTTTGTTTCAAGTGTTATTAATATGTTAACTTTCAAGTGTTATTAATATGTTTGATGGTTTTATATTACATAAAATAGAGTTTGCGTGCAAAATTTTTAGCTAAGGCAAAAACATAACAACAACAACAACAACAACAAGATATCTTTGGGTTATATGGACCAAGCAGGTAATATTGAATAGTTGTGAAGGAAAACATCGAATACACATTTTCTTAAAGGATAATATGGAATAGGGTACTATTTTTATGGAAAATCATGAGTAATTGAAATATAAACATTTTATTTAAAACTTTTATTGAAAAAAAAATAATATTCAAAAAATTATCAACATTCAAGTTTTACAAAAATCGCAAATAATATGGAATAGTTGGTATTCTATATTACCTGAATTGCCATCTTGGACAATAAATCACCTGTTGATAGAAATGATTCATCGGAATCAGACTAACCAACAAACTTAATTCCCCTGTCGGAAATGACACTAGGTTGACACTATGCTTTCACTCATTTTACGGCTTTGTAAATAATTCATAACACTTAAATCTGAATTGTGATAAACCAAAGAAGTTGTATAACACAAAAACTACTCACTTCAGTGACACAAGGTGAACTACCGTTCATATTTGAGAGGTTTTACGTGCATCCGATAGTTTGTAGCACTGTACAAGTGAGGTATAACGGTAATCCATTTTACCCGATAATTCTATATTCTCCACCGCTACTCTCTCCCCCTCTCTCACTCTACACACACACACTAGAGGTCTGCACGGGCCGAAATTTTCAGGCCCGGCCCGGTATGAAATCGAAAAATTCGGCCCAGGCCCCGGCCCGGCCCGTTTATTTTTTACTAGTGCACAGCCCGGGCCGGCGCGGACAAAAAGCGATAAAATCAGGCCCGACCCGATTCAAAAATATGTAAAATTACACAAACACACACACACACACACACACACACACACAAAAAAAAAAAAAAAAAAAAAAAAAAAACATGCCTTTCTACAAAAAAGATATTCAGTATGTGTTTTGCAGAGGTTTTATATAGCTAAGCAATAGAATGTTCTTTAATAAAACTGCTGAATGTTTACAAGATATTTATATATAAACGGTATTTCATTATTACAGACGTACAGAAGGCACAAAGACAGACAGAAAGTCAAATCGAAAATATTAGCATTCCTCAAACAATTTAGGAAGATATTTAAAATGGTTAATAGTACTAAAAATACACTTTCAACCACTTCCTGTTATGTACCGTAATATATCCAAATCTTTCATGTGATTCGGTAAACAAAACTTTAATGCTAATCCAACCATATTCAATAGAAAAGATGCTTTTCCACATGCTAAAATTGATGCTACTTTCATCCAGTGCCCGGAAAAAAGAAAAAGAATCCTTAGAGGAAACGTTACAGCGTAAGGATTTTTATAGCCTTCATACCACATAAACACTACAGACCATAAAAAACAAAGCCTTATATACAGTAACGTATCTAATTTCTTTTGGTTGTTACATGTACGCAAACTGGTAGTAACATGCATATTATTTTGAATTAGAAACCATCTAATATTACTTTAAATAAAATATATTAATTTCGAGACATGTTTAAAATATTTGCGGAAAATCAGATCGAACAGTCAAGTTGATAGACAATAAATTTGTAGTTACAGACACCTTTTAACAAAATAAAATTTTATGTGACATACCAGACCGTAAAATTATGTAAAATAAATGCCTGAAAAAGTATTTTATCATTTTCCTTTTTCTTTGATTAATGAGTAATTCAGAAAAAGATTCGGGCCGGGGCTTAAAATTTCCTCCAGGCCCGGCCCGAGAGCAAATTGAAAAATTCAGCCCGAACCCAGTCCGAGGGCTGGGCCGGGCTCGGGCCGAAAGCCCGGCCCGTGCAGACCTCTAACACACACACACACACACACACACATATATTATTATTATTATTATTATTGCGGATATGTGAATGAAGAAATAAGATATTTGAAACCTTTTTTTTTATTATTATTATAGCATTTTTAAGCAATTGTAATAATAATTATTGTACAAATTACAAATTATATTTTAAATATATATAGATATATAAAATAGATATATTAAAAAAATATTGAATTTGAAGAAGAGACACCCGTATTTTGCTCTTGGAAGCTAATGAGCTATTCGAGAAAAGTAAAAAATCCACTTTTTTAATCACTCAAAGTTTATTTTCTTACGTACTATTTAAATAAAAATAGAATCGAGAAATACTTGGGAATAAATTTTATAATTCTTTAGTATTTCCTGTCATTAATATAAATAAATAAATATTCCATTCAAATTTGAGTCCCATGAGTAGCTGAGAGGTTCTTATCTCTAAGCCGTTCGGAGTTTTAGTTTTTTTCTTTCCAAAATTACCTGAATGTGGACTAGTATACCTTTAAAAGACCCCCGTGGTGGACATACCACCTATATAGGCCTATCATCTTCTTATAGTCAATTGGCATTAACCCCAACACTTCTTATTTAACGTAATTTTCAGCAATAAACTTCCGACAAATTACGCCGATTTCTATCGAAAACAGTCTTTATATAAAAAATGAAAAACAACATCGCGTAGCAAGAATAATTGTAGGACAACAATTATATACGCAAAATACTGTATGTAGGTTTTTGTTTTTATTTATAAATTTATTTATTTATTTATTTATTTTATATATTCCTTATCTACTTGAGGATCTTGTCTAATGGAGAAATGTTCAGGGTTTGAAATTTTCTCTTTTGGACAAAGAGCGAACTACCAGCGATATATATATGTATATATATTTTTTTTCCAACTACAACAACCCATTACATCAATTTTTATACCTCCACTCCGCTCTATCTTTTTATTTCCCGAAAATGATTAAACACTTTTTTTTTGTCTTACTCGAAAAAGCCAAATGAAAACCCTTGTCTAAAACTTCCCCTTCTTCAAGTGGTTCACAAAACTGGATACGACTGGTTTCAAATTCGTTACAGAATTGGCTACAGATTGACTGTATTAATAGGACTGTATTAGTAGCACAAATAAATATCAACAACTAAAGAATTTGAAAAGAAAATGCACACATTCAGTCTTGCATGGTCAAAGGAAATATCCAGGTTACAATTCTCAGTATATATATATATATATATATATATATATGTATATATATATATATATATGTATATGTATATATACATTTTTTTTTTTTTTTTAGAAAAACATGTTTTCTTTTTCTTTTCTCTTTCTTTTTTACATTTTTAAAGGTACATTTAAAGTTGTTCCATGTCTTATTTTTAGTTATAACTATATAAGCTTTTTTTTTTTTTTTTTTTTTTTAACCATCATATTTATTTTAACTTTTCAATGTTTCATTAATGTTTAACAAATATTATGCACACAGTGTAAAATATATATGGTGAATTAAAATAGTTTACTGTCGTCTGAAAAAACGGAAGATGATAGGTGATTTTATCCATATTTATTTAAAATCAGCGAATACTGTATTACCATTGGGTATTGATTGAATCAAAATAAAACATGAGTGAAACCCCTTATAATTTAACTTTTGTTTTGAAATAAGCTGAAATCCTGTCCATTCTATCTCTCATAACTTTTTTAATTTACACGATATTTGTTTGAGGTTTTCATATAAGTAGCTCAATATTTTTGGATGTTAAATTATGCAAATGAAATTTTTTAAAAGCTTGCGCATGCGTAGTTAAAAATTATTTAGTAAAAATATTCATATTTCGTAAGGTATTTAACATTTTTGCATTCTGACTGCAGTATGCTGCGTCCAATGTAGAATGCCAAATTTCCTAAAATTAGCTTTGCACTAGGTTTAATACCCTACATGTTATAATTAAAAAAGTGGAATTTTTTTTTGCATTTTTTTAAAGAAACCGTTATATCTCCCCGAATATATGTAGTAGCCTCATAAACATTCATACAGATAATTAGAAGAATCTTAATGATTACATGCCAAAACACATTTCAAGCATTACTTTTTACAGGGTGGTCCAAAACGTTTTGACTTTTGTTTAATTTTTTACTGGTCCTTTTTTCTTCTTCAGGACAAAGCGTTTGCTGAAATATAGGAGGTGTAGCATATTATTTATACTCATAAAGTTTCAAGATAATTCCTGCAGAACTTTTCTAGATATTTGACAAAACGCCTAATTTCGAAAGTGTCCAAATACTTATTGGTAAATATTGTATACTTCCGCCAATAATCAATTACCATAATTTTGTCCATTAAAATATATAAAATATAACAAATTTTTTTTAACATATTCATTTTTTTTTTTTTTTTTTTTTTTTTTTTTTTACCGCAGTAAGACTTAAAATAAATAATTTCCATTAATTTTTCTGTTGAAATTTTATAACAATATTGAACTTCATTTTCAACGATATACGTTTAGAAGCTGTAGTATATTTTTTATATATTATGCCTTACATGTATATAGTGTAGAATTTATATATAGAATCATCTGAAATAACTCGAAATTATTATCTTCATGAATTGAAAAGTTTTTCGTGTTTTTCAACGGGATGACTTTATTTTAGCTACAAGTCATGCAAACGGAATTTCACGCCTATGTACTACTACTGCTGTAAAAGTAGTTTTACAGGAATTCGGGAATAAAAAGTATAAAAGTTATAGAAGTATAAAGGCAGCATATTTATAGAAGCATAAAGGCAGCATACATTGTTAAAAATTACAGCAGGAAAACTAATGTAAATTATTTATTTTAAGTTTTATATATAACTAGTAAATCTAGAGTTCAGAAACCTCATCGTCCAATTTTCATTACGCTTTACTGAGCAGTTCAGTTTTATGTATTAATACTATGCGCACTGGAAAAAAGTAAACAAATTTATTTTCTTTTCTGATATCACTGCTCGGCATGAAAATTTCCTCTGACATCATTTCAGCATGTTCTTATGTAAAATGATCTTCTAAATTCGAATATGACGCCAATTTTGTCGTATCACCCAACGTTTTTTTAGGAATGGCCCCTATTTTTATAATTTTTCGGTGATTTTGTGGCTATAAATTTGATTTTTAGAAGGGAGGAGGATTATTTTAACCGTTAAATATCTTCTGAGGGGTTGGACAATTCTAAAACATGGACATTTGCGACAAGGAGATTTCATTTATTTATTTATTTATTATTACTATTTTTTTTTTTTTTTTTTTTTTGGGGGGGGGGGGATTTGTCACTGAAATTATGCATTACGTATCTTATATTTTTTAAATCTGTTATTAATGTTATTTTTTAAACTTTATATATTTTTGCTTTTAGGTGTTAATTATTTTTCATTCTTCAAATCAAATTTGTGGCCATAAAATTGAGGGACGGGGTGCTGTATCTAGAAAACAGTGGGTGACTGAGAAAAATGGGAGTCATATTCGGATTCAGGAGGTCATTTTACATGAGAATCAGCAAGAATAGTATCAGATGTCGAAAGATTTTTTTTTTTTTTTTTCGCCCAGCGGTGTATTTTATCATGTTCCAAATAATTTCATTCGGTTAACCAAATCAATTTGCTTTGATTAATCAAATGAATTCGGTTGAAGAAGAGTAGTTGTCATTGGACATAATATAACGCACCAGAATTCATTGAGCAGCCTTGTAAACTGAAGGCTAATTCTATGCACGTCATTTTCTACTCAGATTTTGCTTTTAAGCATCTAAATATTAAATTAATTTCATTATGTTCAATCGAATATAACGGTGTTAAAATGCACTTATATGAATTGTTTTCTACAGACCGTAATGTATCGATATTGTTTTGTATGTACCTATAAATGGTCATCAAACATTATATGCACAAAAATTATACAGTTAATTCCATGTAACATAAATATTTAAACTAAATTTTCAGCTAATCGGCTAACTACATAACTTATCGAAATTCTTTGAACTTTTTGTGTTACCATGTAAAATAGTTACTAATTTTCTATGCATTCTATTTTCCACAAAAACCCTGTTTTAAGAATTCTAATAAAGCATGTTAATTTTGCTGTGTTGAATGCGATATAAACATGTTAAAATGCACTTAAAAGAATGTCGTTCTTAAACCACACTGATACGAGATTCTTTTGTGCATCCCTGTACATAAACCACATCTATAATACACACCAAAAACCAAATTTTAAATCAATGTCAATCGAATGATTCGATAACCTATCACAATTCTTTTGAAATATACTATGGATCAATTAGTAATTGTATGCAGACTGCTTTCTATAGAATAAAGGCTTTGAAGCATTTTAATAATATTTGCTAATTTTATTATGTTGAATGTAATGGAATGGTGTTAAAATACACGTAAAATGTCATGTATATAAATGAAATGTTATTTATTGACCATAATGTTTCGCAATAATTTTGTGCATCCTGTACACGATATACAAACATTACATATATAAAAAATAATACAGCTAATTTCTTGTTACTCATAAGTATTTCTACCAATTTTCCAGTTAATCAGATGTTTACAAAATGTATCGGAATTATTTTGTGCAAACTTGTAAAATAGTTAATAATATTATCATTACATTTTCTACAGAAAACGTACTTTTAAGCATTCTAATAGTGTGTTAATTCCATCACGTTTAATGAAGTTCGTAACCGCGTTAAAATACGCTTAAAATAAATTTTATACATAGACTGAAATGGTACGAGACTCTTTTGTGTGTCTCTTTTATACAAACTTCAATATACAGTCGGTAACAAAAGTGTCCGAACACTAGCAAAAATTCCTATGTAAAAAAAAGTACACTTTATACGGTTTTGTTAAATAAATCGAATCATGTTCTTACACTTACTAAGAACAGGATTCGACAAGGATTTATTTAACAAAATCGTATGAAGTGTATTTTTTTTACATAGGAATCTTTGCTAGTGTTCGGACACTTTTGTTACCGACTGTACATAAAAAATTATATAGATAATTTCGTGTGACATATAAATACTTGTACCGAATTTGACATCATTTGTATGATTATATAATGTTATCAGAACTTCTTTATGTGGTTCTGTACATTAATTATTAAGTCTATGCAGACCGTTTTCTACAGAAATCACGTTTTTAAGAATTCCAATAACGTATGTTAATTTAATTATGCTAGATGTCTCACCATGTTAAAAAGCACTTAACAAAAATTCCGTCCATAGACAACCATGATATGAAATATTTTGGTGTACTCCTATAGAGGAGCCACAAACGCTATATATACAAAGAAATTGTAAAGCTATTTATGTGTAATTTACAAACATTTGTACCAATTTTCAAGTCAATCGGATGATTTTTGGAACCGCTCTCGCGTTACGCAGACACACGCACACAGATAGACTTTTTGAGTCGGAAAGGCCTTAACTAAAGTTTCGGCAATTACAGAGAAAATAAAGCAGGGTTGTCAAAAAAATTATTTTATCTATACACTTTAATGTTAAATATCATTATGATAATTGATTATCCACGGAAGTACATTAACAATTTGCAATACTTTTCCTGAAGTCGAAACATTCATTTAAAATTTTTTTAAAGAAATAAAGCAATTTAAAAATATACAAATATACAATAATGACAGGGACTAACAACAGTTTATCCGGGCGCTGATGCAGAAATGGGCCCCAAATCAAATGTAAAACAAACTTGAATACTCTTTTATTGGTTTTAAATTTAAGTGTTTAAGCGTATGGGGCCCCTGAATAAGTGTCTACCTCCGGCCCCATTCAGGTTAAGTCGGGCCCTGAAAAAAGTTTAAGGATCCCGATTAATAATAGTAAATTTGCAGAAATTCTTTTTAAAATTATAGTTTTTTTTATAGTGTAGCGTGCAATCACGATTAAAGTTTTATAAAATTTTTCTTACAATATTGGAATATATTTTGTAATTCGTGTAAAACACATCAATTCATATTAATTTCGGTGGTATCCCATCTAAAAATTTTCATGAGTCGTAAAATTATATTAGCGTTGTCACTATATAAAAGAAATATAGCGTATAAAATTGTATCACATCGCAATAAAATTTTAATTATCTTAATGCTTTGATTAATTTTGTTTATCTTCATAACTGCATGTCTGTTAATGTACCTTATTTTATTTTTTATTTATATATTTACTCGAATAAACACACTTTTTCTTTTCTTTTTTTCTCCTTCTTCTTTTTTCGCCGTCTTTTTAAGTACTCAGCATTTCTCAATCTAGGATTAAGAACGGTAATCTTATGTGATTAGATGATAACTACTATTAAATTTTTGTTCTTTTTAAAAATTTTACTTTCCTTATTTCCTTATTTCTTTCATCTTATTTCTTATCGTAGTTGCCATAGATTCACTAATGTTTTAAGCAATTATCACTTAAAATATTTTATATGAAATATTAAAATATATAGAGTTAAAATTCCCGAATTGTAAGTACAGCAGACGGTTTTCAACTTAAAATAAATACGCGCTTTTTTTTTTTTTTTTTTTTTTTTAAGTAAACTATTGAATTTTTTCAGTAAAAAAATTAACTGAAGAAAAGTTCCTTATTCAACTATTTTATTTTATGTTTGAATTTTTAAAAGCCTCTAACTACTGAATTTTTAATTTCTACATTTAACTAAAATTTATTCAAATTTTAGCTACAATAGCTAAAATTTCAAATAACACTGCTCGGCATGAAAATTGCCCCAACACCATTTTGGCAAATTCTTATGTAAAATGACCTCCTGAATCCGAATATGACATCCATTTTGCCCTATCGCCTACCGTTTTTAGGGACAGCCCTCTATTTTTATCACTTTTCAGTAATTTTATGGCTATAAATTTGATTTTTATGGGGGGGGGGGAGGACTATTTTAACTGTTAAATTTCTTCTGAGGGCCTACAGAGTTGGAAAATTCTAAAACATAACATTTGCGGCAAGGGGAAAATTTAGGATGGAATTTGCCACTGAAATTATGTATGACATTTGTTATATTTTTAAAATCGATTATTAATGTTATTTATTAAACATTACATTTTTAAAAATTTTTTTTAAAAGTGTTAAATTAATTCTTTTTCATTCTCCAAATCAAATTCGTGGCCATAAAATTACCGAACAGTGATAAAAATTGGGGGGGGGGGGATGTTGTACCGAGAAAACGGTAGGTGTCTGGGCGAAATGGTAGGCCTATTCGGATTCAGGAGATCATTTTACATAAGAATCAGCAAGAATGGTATCAGGGTTTTTTTTTTTTTTTTTTTTTTTTTTTTTCAGCGCAATGTTATAATTTTCATCCAAAAACCAAGCTGAATCAAGCTTCAGAAATTACTGAGGTCAACCTTGCAAACGGGAGCCGGATTTTTAGTATTTCTCCAATGGTACTGAGAACCGAGTAATGTTTAGTGAACAAAGCAGTAGCGCGGTTTGTAAGTTCCGGCATCTCATTTCCGTTAGGCGAGTTGAGATATACCGGATCGAGAGTTAACCCCTTCAGGTTTTCTCCATCTTCAGAATAAACTAGTAGTTAGTTGATCCTTCTTACTAGTAACGAGACGTCTTCTTAGAGCTCCTCGGTTTGGATTAAGAAAAGCCAAGCTTGTCGGACAAGGTGAGTTAAGATCTCCGTTATCAACTTTGGTAGTGGATTTTTACCTTGCAAATTATTCCTTTTAAAGTTAATTTTAATTTTCTGTTTATATACATGCCGGGTTACTTTTTGTATCATCTCGTAATCCCATTTATTTTATTTGTTCTAATTTAAATACTTCGTTTAATTGATGTCACTGAAATTAAGTAATAATTTTTAGTTTTCCCTGAAAGATGTTTTTCAAATTGTGTTTGGTTTAATGACCATATTTTAAGTTTTGATATATATATATATTTCATATAAAATTAGTAGATCAAAGATAAAAAATTATGGGAAACTTTAGATTAGGTTACTTATTTAAAACAGGAAAAAATATTTTCTTTATAATAGATTGAATTAATTTTTAAATTATATTACGCATTATATTTTATATACGTGAATGTTATTTTAACATAGTTTTATGAATTAAAAATTCATATGTAAGAGAGTCGGTGATGCATATGTACTATTTCTCCTGCATGATTTTAAACATCGTAAATCGCAAAAGCTTTAGCAATTCCACACAAATGTCCATAGAAATTATTTATATTAAATTAAATTTATTTCTAAACATTAATTGCTTGCAAAATGATTGATATAGAAGCTGACCGATATGTATATCGGACGATAAGTTTATTGGAGTTACTTAATGACTAAGTTACTGATTTAAAAAATTATTTTTTTAATAATAGATTTAAATATTTTTAAACTTTTCTTAGTAAGGTATACTTGTAATACTTTATGTTATCATAGCATCAATTTAAATATTAATATTCATGAATGAGAAAGAAGAAGATATATATAGATTTTTTTCCCCTGACTGACTCGAAACACCGTAAATTTCGAAAGACTTTTACATTTTCGCACGAATTTTCAACAAACATTTATTTTTATGAATATTTATTTATTTAATTTAATTTAATTTATTTTATTTTGATCCCTGTTAAAAAAAAAAAAAAAAAAAAAAAAAAAAAGTGTGAGTGGTGAAAGCAGGGATTGTTAATTGAAAACAATTAATTTCTAATTAAAAAATAGATTTTATAGCTTTTAGCGCCTGAAATTTACACAAACCTTCATTTGAAATTGGATAAGTATTAAAATGCATGAAACTCTACTTTTTTTTTTTTTTTTTGAACTTAATATAAAAATAGTATGTCTACATATTTTCCTAGATACGTCTACATATTTTCCTAGTATCTAGTAATACATCTAAATGAACGATAATTATAGGTTTTAAGTTTAGTTATTTTTTAATTTACTAGTTTTTATGTTATCTGAAAAATTGTGTCCGAAGGAGAAAACACGGTTTGAATGTTTGCTCCTCATATATATTATCCTTTCAATGAAAAATACTTTCATTTTTCTTTCTTTCTTTTTCTTTTTTTTTTTTTTTTAACTAATAAAATTTTTTTTCCAAATTGCCGCAAAAAAAAAAAAAAAAAAAAAATGTTTTCCAAACGTTTTCTGGCGGAAAATCTAATTATTTATTTATTTATTTTTTAATTTTATTTAACCATGATACCATTATTTTTCGGAGTATATAGTAATTTTGTACACGCAATAATTTCAAACTTAATAAAAATAAAAAATGAAAATGCTGCATTTGTTTTCTACAAAATTTACTACAAGTAAATAAAAATATCGGATAACTATACAAAATATTTATGCATTTTAAAGTATTTAAAATAATAGCACAATATTGTGCGTAAAATTACTTTTATGTTGAATTTACTAAATTAGAAAAAAATTACAAAACAGAACAAAAAAAATAATAAAATAAAATAAAAAAACGCGACTTAGTTCGCCTGACAGTGTAATGCTATATATCTCACTGGTGAAGATAATCAACGAAAATAAAATACCTTTTAAATAATTTTAAAATAAGAAGTTAATTATTGTTATTGTTTTCGATTGCTTAATTACTCATTGGAAAATTAATTAAAATTTAAGCAAAATTCATTACTTTTCAAAAAGTATGAGAATATGCGTTTTTGATATAAAATGCCTATAAATAAAAAATATATTTGTATTAAAATATGAATTTCATAATATCTCTATGATTTCAAAAACCGTCGCGATTTATATTTCTTTTTTAAAAAAAGCTTGTAAAATAACTATCATTTTTAATTTAATGAATCTGCAAAAATTGCGACCTAGTTCGTATAAGGAAGGGGCGAATATTATTTGCACGTGCTTATATAGTTATTAATGAAAGATATTTTTTTTATTATTTAAAAAAATAAAATCTTTGTTATTTATTTTGATTGAATTTATATACTTACTTATTAAAATTTAATGTGAGTCAAGAAATGTCAAATACACTAAAAAAAAAAAAAAAAAAAATCTGTAAATTTACTGAAATGTTCATCTAGAATCTCTATAAATTTACAATAATCAAAAGTAAATAATCGAGATTCTCAATCCTTATTAGTATTTTGATCTGTTATTATTATTATTATTATTAAATTACTCAATAAAAATTTAAAATGAATGTTTCTACTTTAGAAAAAGCATTTTTAGTCACAAATATATGCCCGATAATTAAGTCACAAATATCAGCCAATAATTAATATTAATTAATATTAGTCACAAAAACGCATATATAAAACGTATTTTTTAATATCTTCGTTTATTTTATCTGTAATTTTACATAAGACTTAAGATAAATGATTAACAATACTTTTTTGTTGAAAGTTTTAACACTGTACTTAAAAAATAAATAAATAAATAATAATAATAATAAAAAAAAGGAAAAAAAGAAAGAAAGAAAAAGAATCTACGTTTTTGAAGTAAAATATCTACAACAAATATTCACATATTTATATTAAGTTATGTTTTTCGTAATATCTTTATAATCTCAACAAATCACCACAATTTTTATTTCTTTTAAATATAGTTTGTAAAATATATTTCAATTCTCATTTGTTAAAAAAAAAAAAAGGCGACGTAGTTCGCACAAGAAAGTAATGACTTAGACCTTATTGCCAAACGTTTTTTAAACTTATTAATGAAAAAATACATTTTGAGCATTTTTTAAAATAATTTTTAGTAATTATTGTTACTACATTCGTGTACTTAATCACAGTTCTATTAAGGTGTTGTAAAATTCAGTACTTTTTAAAAAAGACTGCAAATCTATGACGTTGAAATAAAATGTCTACAATAAAAATTCCTCTTTGTGATAAACTATGATTTACATAATATTTTTATAATATTAAAAAAAAAAATAATTTTTATCAATTTTAATCTTTTTTAATTTTAATCAATTTTTATTTCTTTAAATATAGTTTGTAAAATATGTTTCAATTCTTATTAGTTAAATAAACGATAACTGCGACGTACTTTGCATTAGGAAGTAGTGAAGTGCATATTACTGCCACACGTTTATACAATTATCGATTAGAAAAATATTTTTAAACATTTAAAAAATAAAAATTTTCTTAATTATTGTTGTTACGTTCTGTATTTCATTACTTAATCAAAATGCTGTTAAAATGCTATAAAATTAAATACTTTTTATATAGAATGACAATCTATATCCTTGAAGTAAAATGTCTACAATAAAAATTCATTTTTGTATGTATTTCGCAAGATCTTAATGATTTGCTCATACGCTTATTTACCGGATAAAAATTTTATTAGAATTTTATATAATTAAGCACTTTTAAAAAATAATGAGAATCCGTAGCTTTGAAATAAAAAGCTACGAATCTTTAGATAAAATTTATATTTCTATGCAAATAAGCATTTCGCAATAACTTTATAATTTTTAGAAAGCTTCGGAATTTTCATTTGTCTTATATAAAGATTGTAAATTAAGTTTCACGTCTGCTTCCTTTAACAAAACATAAGTTCAGACACAGTTAGTTTAACAAAGGGCAGACGCGCGGGTAGTTGGCACACGTTTATAAAATTTTCAATGAAATAAAATTAAACTAAAAAAAAAGTAATGTTTGTTTGTTAATTTTATTGCTATTGTTTATTTAATTACATAATAATAATTTTATCAAAACTTTATAAAATTAATTACTTTTCAAAGGGAATTAGAATTTGTAACTTTAAAACATGAGTGTCTACAATGAAAATTTATATTAGTATAAAAATACATAATTTGTCATATTTTTATTGCTTTAAAAGGCGTCATAATTTTGATTGGTATTAAGCATAATTTTTAAAATAAATTTCATTTCTAATTTGATTACTTAGCGAAACTTACTGTGCTATATTTTGCAGAACAAAATAGTAAAAAAATATTTTATAATAAAATGTACATAAATAATTAATTAAAAAAAGGTTCTTTTTTTTTTTTGTTGATAATTATTAATATGGGCTTAAATTTAAGAAAGAGTGCGTTTTATTAAAATTAAAAAATGCATCGAGTACCTTTTGTTTATTAATGTTCCTCATCAGCTTTAAAAAAAAAGTTATAAAAAATATTCAGAAAAAATGAATCAAAAGATATATTAGTAATATGATAAAAAAACGTCTGATTTCACGTTTATTTTTGCATATGAAATTGTCATGAAAAGCAACAAAATTTACGTACGTGAATTATTAGTTCTTCATAAAACTTTTGGTACATTTTCTCACAGTGTTGTAAAAATGTGGTTTAGATTTGATATTAATGACAAGTCTTTGAAAACCGATTATTTTAGCCAATATTGCACGCAGTGTGGTGTACCACTTCCATGTCTATTGTGTGAATTTTCCTAAACGTCGGAAACGTTGGAGTGTTAGGATTTCTTTTGCAATTGGAATGTACTTTTACTAGATATCAAATATTATTTTACTACAATATATTGCTATTCCACATATATATATATATATATATATTAGTGTTATGGTCCTATATGTTCACTTTAGCGTAAGTAATTTAAAATGGATTTATCTATTAATTGGTACTGTAAATAAATTATTAAAAATAAGTGCTAACATTTAAATTGAATTACAATCACTATTATATGTATGTTGATGGTATTATCACGTATCTATTATGCTAAATTTTATAACGAAATTAAATTCTTCAATTTATATGTATATATATATATATATATATATGTAGATGTTAATAAAGTTCTGGCTATTTTGCAATATATTTTACTGTATGCTTTAAGAAATCTTAAGCAAAATATTATAGTAAATATCTACGTACAAAATTCTCTCGTAGACGATACTCTTTTAATCGTAATAAGAACAAAATTATTCTTTTTCTAAATAAAATTGCATCTCAAAGATCTTTATAGAATAAATTCTTTTCCAATGAAATAAATGTGAAAAAAATATCTACACTGCTAAAAAAAAATTAGGGGAGCATATTTCTTAATGAAATTATGCAAATACTTATACCAATAACTAATGTCAAATAAAGCATCCATAATTTAAAGTGTGCGACATAACTTAACAAAATTTTGGATGTTTTACTTGACATTAGTTATCGGTATAAGTATTTGCATAATTTCCTTAAAACCTTGTGTTCCCCTAATTTTTTGAGCAGTGTATTACGTTTTAACTGTGCATTAAATGCATATAATACCTAACCTCGGCAACAGGCAAAGCCCGTGGAATACGGGGAAATCTGTTTCCCCAATTACTCATTGTTTAGTGTTTTTTCTTTTGAATTCCGTTTTCAGACTCGTTTATTAAAAAATTATTTTTAATTTTTTAATATTTTATTTTTGAGTTTTAAAAACGCGAAAAATTAACTAAATGCATTTTTTGCATATTTATCTAGAAAATAAAATATTAAAATTATCAAAAATCAATTTTTGGAAATAGATTACTAATTTATAGGTTGTAAATATTCTGAATGTAAAAAAGAAATTAAAAAAAAAAAAAAAAAGTTTTTAGAGTATGTTTAGAGTATATTGTTAAATTATAATAGAATAAAATCGTGCGAAAAATTAAAAACTAGTTATAATGGAATTACTTAATTTAAAATTTTATTTATATTTTAATATAAATAGTCTTTGAGAAATTTTAATGTACTTAATACAGATACATTTCAATGCATCTATACAAAATTTAATAACTCTAAGATAGTAGTTTAAAGAAACGACTTATAACGCCCACCATTCCTTTAAAGGCATTATGTGATTCTTAAACTATATTTATAATAACTATTTTTATTGCCATAGGAACTTTAATTACCCGACATTTACTTAAATATATTTTTTAAAAAGAGTTTAAATTTTATAGTAATATTATTGAAAATATTTATCATAAGACATATGCATTATTTACAGCAGAATACATCGATAAATTAGTTTTGTGGGGTGATGAATTAAAACTTTTTAAACAGATTTTTACCTGATAAACCATCGTACGTAATTATTTTACCCTGAAATAGTATTTTTTAAAAATTATTATTATTATTATTATTAAAACTATTATTATTGTTTTACAAAATTTTTAATCTTCGTTTACATTATTTACTTTAGAAATAAATTTATTTCCTGCCCGATTAACTCAGACAATAATTCAGTGAACTTGAAAGAAAGATGACCTTCCACGTCTAATGTTCTGAATAGTTTAATTTATACTACATTTATTTACAGCTTTATTGAATATTTAACAAAAGACAAACTTTATAATCGTTATTGGACAAACTTTATAGGCATTAGAAATAAATTAAAAATCGTAATTAAGTTGAGAAACCAGTTCTAATTAAAAGGAAACATTCTTTCTAAAACTGACAATTTTTCGGGTCGTGAGAAATTGATGTACAACATACAGTTTTATATATTTGGAATAATTCAACTAAAGAGAGAAAAAGTCCTTGTGAGAAAAACATTTTCTTTCCCCTACAAAACATTTGTATTTTATTAGAAAATGCATTTTTCAATGCAAAGCAGTTTTGGCAATGAAAGAAAAAAAAAAATCTAATTATTATTCGAACTTAAACAGCTAATCTGTTTCCTCTGTTCTGATAAACCACAAAAATAACATACTCCAGCGGTCAAAAATAAAATAAAACTAAATTAAAATGCACTTTCTATTTTCACGGTTTCCGGAAAACTGGTCGTGGGAATGGAAGAAAAGCTGTAATTTCCTTGCTCGGAAGTAAATTAAACGTTTGTGGCTGTAGATGTCACCTAAGATGATCTTTTGTTAAATCCAAACTCGTTGCTCAAGAGTAAATTAAACGTTACTGGCTGCTGTAGGAGTCACCTAAGGTGATCTATTGTTGAAACATAACTCACCGCTTGGAAGTAAAATTTTATTTAGTTTGGGCCACCCACCTTAATGATATATTTAAAATAACAAGCATTAACGTATTTGGAGTGTAATTTTGATTTTCGTTCAAAAGAAATATTGCACAGGTCAAAAGATAAAACCATTTTCAAAATTACAAATATGATCGCCCTTCGAAGGATTTTGTTGAATGAAGTTTTTAATGAATATCTACGAAGTAATTCTCAATGAAAATTAACTCACATGTAGATTCTATTATCCCAGCACCAAACATTTCTTTAAAGGCAGTATTTTAATTAATGTGAAGCATATGACTCTATTTCTGTTTGTACTTAGGAGAATTTGATGTGAGTTAAATGTATGTTTTCTTCGTTTAATTGAATTTTAAAGAAAAATCAAAATTTTATCTCCCAGGTGAACTTTTCCAGAAAATTTTTTTAATTAATTCCTTATTCCCTTGACCGTAATTCTTAGAAAAAAAAAATCTTTTAATAAACATGCAATTTTTAATAAATTGCCGGGTTCACATGAAATTCTACAGAATGTTATCACGTGACAATAACCTTTCTTGAATCAAAACGTTCATTATAATATTTTTTTTTTTTTTTCATTCCTCTGTAATATTGCCATTAGCGAAATTTGTATGACGTATGCATAAGTCTCTGTTGAAATGGGACTCGGTTACATAAAATAGCTATAGAAATTAGCTATGACTACCTCAACTATAAACTTATTTTTAAATGCTCACATTTTTGCATTTTTGGCATATGTAAGCGATGTTTTAATTAATTTGTTTGTTACAGGTACTTTTTAGTATTTTTGATTTGGAAGTGGAGTAAAATTACAGATGTTTATGTATCCTACTAATATTCAAATAAATAGGTGAACAATTACCGTAACTTAACTGTAGTCAGTTCTGTGGAGAATTTTTGTAATTTTTATTTTTTTGTAATTATTATTTTTATAATTAGCGTCAAATAGTTCGAATGGAACAAGTGTTACTCCAGTGAATAATAAAGGGTAATGCTTCTTTCACGCCATACTTGTACCTCCTTTTTCTTTAGCCTGATGTAGGATAATACGTAATTATTTAAACACGGATGGATGGATGGTTGGGTTTAACGTCGCACTAGTGCTGCGCAGATGGGCAATTGGCGACGGTCTGGGACACACCCCTAGAGGTGGTCCGGAGACATGCCATCACAATTTTGATCCTCCACGGAAGGGATAGCTCTCCCGCTTCGGTGACCCCCAGAGGTATAATTTTTGATGGGAACATGGAGGACATTGCGGCCACGACAGATTTTACGTGCACCAGCCACCATTAGTGTACACGACGGTTTTTGGCCGGCTCGAGTACCGAACCCGCAATCTTCCAATTACGAGGCCGGCGCTCTACCGACTGGGCTACCGCGGCCCTATTTAAACACGGAACTGTTGCACAAATTTTCAGTGTTTTGTATTTAATTCTTATTCTTTTCGGCAGGTAGGCAGATGGTGCCGAATTCGAGCCCAAGTTACGCTCGTTGGCCTAGCCATTCAGAGTATTCAGTGTTTTTTTTTTTTTTTTTTTTTCGATATTCGTGTAAATATAAGTTCTTTTTCTTCGTCATTCAATACCAATTTTTTGTACAATTTTCCGCTATTCATTGTCTACTGTTAATTTACGAATTCCATATGTTAGGTTATGAAATCTTCAAGAAATAATTGATTCAAAAAATGTAAGCATAGAAGTTAATTAATATATTTCAAAATTTATGTAGATGGATTTCCGTCCTTTATAAAATATTTTAAACTGAATCAATCCATTTGAATCATTTCAGCTGAGCGAAACAATCCCTTTAATGCATAATAGGGTATGTCAATCAAAAGTCTTTATTCTTTCCAATGCGTAAAATATTGCATCATGAAAATTAATTTCGAAAGAGATGATTTCATCCTCTCCAAGTATTGCAGAAAATTCTGCTGAACTTATTTTTCATATTGAACAATTTTTTCGTACAATCTTTTCATTAATTATAAATAAACAAAATTTACACCTAGTTTTTCTAAAGATCGGTGGTTTTGAGAAGTTTCAGGATATATAAATGGAGTAACTGAAAATATAATACCACTTCTTTACTTTATTCTACATTCAATAGACAAATGTTTAGGATTCGTAAAAGTTTTCGACTTTCAGTTTTCAGTGGATTAAAAAATTCTGAGAGATCCAGAACTCGATTTGGTCTTTTTTTTTCCCTGCTTGACTGTCTGTGAGAAAAAATGTTTGTGGCAGCTTCAGCTCAAGATCTAATGCACAGAATTTCATACAAAATTATATTAGTTGAATATTAATATATATTAGTGCTTATCAACATTAGATGCAAATAAACCAACAGATGGAGTTGCCATCCCGCTATTTCATAATTTTGATTATGACAGTATAGGTATAAGAGAGAATTTCTTATAAATGTACACTGTCAATAATCAACTAGTAAAATCGTTTTCCTTTCATTGGGGAAAAATACTCTTCCCCATGGATGTAGATTTTCAATATTAGTTACTTTTCAAAAGAACTCTCAGTCATTAGTTTCAATACCTCTGAAACTAATGACTGATGCTTAGATCTGTAATAATTTAAAACAAAGTTATCGATTTTTTTTTTTTTTTTTTTTTTTTTTTTTTTTCATTTTTAACAAAAAAAAAAAAAAAACATTTTCCCAGATGTTTTCTATATGGCACAAGATTGACTTTCTTTCGACCTTTAGTGTTATACTTCTCTGAGATGAAAATCGTCTGAATTCATCAAGAAAAATATTTGTAATGAACAACCATTTACATAACTAATTTGTACTGTTTGATTATATGCATAGAAAAATATAGAGGAAAGTTTTGTGATGGTCATAATATACTAGTTTTCATTTGAAAATAGAAGTCATTTAAAGACTTCTTTTCAGATATTCTATCTATTCTATATCTAGATATTCAGACATCCTTGCTGTTTATATAAGCTACTGGTTTCAATGAAGGCAAGAATAATATATAGGCGCTTTCTTCTTTTTTCTTCTCTTTATTTTACTATAATCCATTTGATACAATTCATTGTTACTATACGAAGAAGGTATAATTTAATATTACTTATTTATTGCTTTTTTTTTTTTAATTAAGTTTAATAATTGATAGCGAAAACATTTTGAAATATTGTTGTTTTTAACACGCTTTTATTAGCTTCACCTGTATGTATGTTTGTATGTTTGTAACCGTTCTGGGAGCAAACAAAAAATCTATATTGTAAAAAAAGACTTTCCCTACGTGAACGCTGTGGCTGTGAGGTAAAGCTCCGCGCTGCGAACCTAAAGGTCTAGCGTTCGAGCCCAGTCAGGGGAGATTTTTTAAAAATGGTTTTTGTTTAATTCTAAATTATTTTAATTAAAGATTTAAATGTATGTAAATATTATGGTGTGTCACTCACACGATTTTCTCTTACCCTGCATTTTAATACTAAGATAGATATTTTGTGCTTTTTAGTTCACATTTCTATAAAAGCGTGTTCTTTAATTTTTTAAAACTATAATATAATTTATTATTAGTATTTCTTTCATAACTGTTACAATTTGCCCCAAACGCGGGGCAAATTGTAACAGGCAAATAATTTTGAAAAAATATTTTTTCTGCTAAAATTAGCAAAATTAAAGAAAGTTTTTTTTTTTTTTTTTTTTATGAATATAATAGATGAGTATGTATGCTATGGAAAACAGCAATTATAAACAGGAAAAAGTAAATACATTTTAAAATATATTTAATTTTTTAAAAACTGTTACAACCAGCTCCACGCTCCCTTAATAGGGTACAGAGGATGGAAAGAAAGACATGTCTTTAGAGCAAATGTATCCAACCGGAGCAGAAAATTTTGATGAACCGCAGAGAAATTTGGACATTGTTTACTCTTCTTCTTCTTCTTCTTCTTTTTTTTATGTTTTATTAGGTATTATATAGGCTATTTATGAGGCTATTTATATAAATTTTAACTTCATGATTTTCTGAATCACTGATACCCACAACATTAGGCTTCAGAATTTTCTGAATTAGAAAGAAGTTAAATAAAATATTTTTTTTATGCTTGTATTAACCATAGGTATATTGTAATTTATATAAATCTATAATCCCCATGTTATTGAGAAACGATTTTTTATGCCGAATATATTTTTGGGCATCAGCCATTAGGGAGTATAAAACTTGGAAACAGTAATAGAATAGAACGTTGATGAATTTTGAAAATGACGAAATATTACATGGCTTTTAATTATTCTAATAAACATATGAAAGGAAATGGGATACGTTTTCATAAGTAAGTTATATTTGATTAATTTGTGAAAAATATAATTTTTATAATGAATTGCTTTGTTATTTTTATGAAATAATGACTGTCTTCATATTTAATGGAATACTTTTTTAAATTTTTAATATTTTTTAATATTTTATATCAGTAAGTAATATAGTACTTTCAAAATTCTTTTAGATGTAGTTAGCAGCGGCGGAGGTAATGCACGCTAGTTGTAATCTATAGAAAAGGTTACCTTTAAATATTATAGCTATAGTTAAAAAATAGATATAGCTTAAAAAAAAAATAATAATAATAAAAAAATAAAAAAAAATAAAGAATTTGAAATGGTATCTGGGGTTTTTCATTCACTTTTAGTACATAAATTATTCATAAATTTTATTTGCTAAATTATCCGCATGTATTCCCGTGTGCAGTCACTCAAGGAAAGGCAGCCATTAGAGAGTAAAATAGCCACCATTCCTCGAACGAAGAGGAATCACTTTTCCCCCTCGATGATAAATCTATGTGTTATTACTATATCTATGGTATCAACCAATTTTGAATTGTAAAAAGCAGGCTCAGTTATAAATTTGATCTTCTGATTTGCATTTTATACTTAATTATATAATTGTTTTAAATTTGTCAGACTATTCGAATTCTTCAAACTTTGTTTCAAATCTACGCAAAAAATATAATTTTCCAGATTTTAAAATGCAACGATATACATTAGGTGTCGCCCATACGGTGTGGTGGTCAGCGTCTCTGACTTCCACACGATAAAGCCCAGGTTCGAGTCCCGGCAAGTTATGGAGACCTGTGTTGTTTCTGTTAGGGGTATCGACGGCCGCCCATTGCATGCCCCTTATACATGGTCTTCATTTCAGCGCGTCCTCGGCCAATGCTCAAATAGCAATCGCTGCGTAATTAATATATATATATTACTAGTTTTAGAAAATACATTTTTATACAGGGAAAAAGTAATTTATCCCTATAGATAAATATTTCGTCTGAGCTTCTAATAACATGGGAGCAATAAAGAGGTATTCACGTTTTTTCCCTGTTACTCTTTCATTGCAATCAAACAACTTTTAGACATTGTTTGTTAGGATTAAGGGGGAACAACACAGTAGAAGCTTTGTAAAATACATTTTTTTAAAATGAATTTTGCAATGATTGAGATAAATAAAACATTATATATTTTTTTTGTCTTATTCTACTTACCTTAATCTTCATTTTAAAATGTAAAAATTACAAAAATCAAAAAAGATATTTTTAATATAACACAATCTTTGAAACTGTGTTTTGCAATTATCGATAATTGGCTGTATGCATAACTTGAGTAAAAAGAATGCGAAACTGAATCTGTTTAGATTTTTTTAAACTATATAAATATAGTTTTCGTTGCACGTAGGTTTTTTTGAAAATTTGAATTTTTCACAAAATGGCGAAGTGTTTAAAAAAAAACTCAAAAAATATTCAAAAAAAGGAGTACATATTCTTGGATTACTGAAAAACTATAAATCAAATCAAAAAACCCCTACGTGCAACGAAAACTAAACATACTGTGAACACGGTGTCAAAATTTGAAGCAAATCGGTAAAAAATTACAGTAGTTAGAGCGACAGCCGTTTTGAAAAACTTGGTTTCGAGTAAAACACGTTTAAAGTTTTATGAAAAATCATTCGTTTATAATTTATAAAATGCTTAATTTATTATTCGGTATCCAATGGAATTATCAACTTTAACATTGCAATCAGATGCTTTTATCTTTTTTGCTGAAGTACTTGTATAATCTTTTTTTTTAGTTTCATGGCGATTAAAAGGTCGTTTCCGTTTCTTCCCATCTCTATTTCGTCTTTTATAATCATGTTTTGTTGATTTTCTATCCATATGTGTGATTAATTATATTTTTTGTATATATATTTTTATATATTTAGTTATATACAAACTACTTAAAATCCTTTTTTAAAAATCAGAACTGTCAAATGAACACATCACTATGTATTAAAACACATCAACACTTTATTGTTTAAATAATTAACGAATTAATTTAGTTAAAACGTAAAACAGTTAAAATGATGTTACTCTACTATAACGTTTCGATAAAAGTGAGCAAATGTAACAATTAATCGCGCGAACAAGTTCACTCGCTCGTACATGTTGAAGCGCGTCACGAGTCGCATGACGCGCTTTACGTATTACGCTGTAACTTCTACATTTTAACGAAAATCAATTTAATATTTTGGCATTATAATCTTAAAAGTATAAGCTATCAAAAAATACAATAAATTTTTTTTTCATTTTTCGAAAATTTTACTGTGTTGTTCCCCCTTAAGAAGATAGTTACAATTTTCTTATAATAAAATTAGCATTTGTAATGATTTATACTAAATAGGTTTATTTCATGTTTATAAAATTGATGTTCTCTGATTATTATTCCGCGAATTAATTTTTATTTTTCAATAAATCATTTTAGTGATCCGCAAGATTTTCATTTAGCAATTTAGTGGCAATTTCGTGGAATTTTAAATTATGAATTAAGGTCCATGAAGTAGAAAATTTTGGTGACCCCCTTCTTAAGACTATCTTTAAAGCACAAAAAAGCTGTTATTGAATTTTAAATGATGCTAAATATTTGCTAGATACTACATATATATATATATATATATATACACATTTATATATAATGAAGAAATTTTATTACATATAGACAGATTGATAGATAGATAGATTACATTTTTTTAAAGGAATAATAATAACAATAATAAAACATTTCTTTCCCCATCAACAGTTTAATGGCAAATCATTCCATTAAAATTAAATCAGTAAAAACATTTTTTTAATGCAATATATAATATTTTATCGCCATATTTAATACTATTTAATGCTGTATTATGTTCATTTGTAACCTATTTTCAATGCTTTGTTAAAAAAAAAAAATCTCTCCCTTTAGCTTTGGCATAAAAAAAAAGCAAAAATTTCGGAGACAAATACACACAAAGAAGAAAAAAAAAGGGGGGGGGGGAGAAAAGAAAGGAAAGGAAAGTATTCATAAGTCGTCGCTTTGTCGAATTCCTCCTTTGAATTTCTCTCGTTCCTATATCGTAGCTCATTAATGAACTTGCAATTAACTTTTTTGAAAATGTGGTGAAATGAAAGCTTCCCTTTTCCTGGCGATAAAGGGGTAAGGATGATGAAAACTCCTAACTTTCCGAAATCATGCAATAAACGTGACCTTGTACTGTCTGCGAATTAAACCCTAATTTTTCGGATGTGTAGAGAAAAATTTCGTCTTTGAATAAATTCCTTTAGCGACCTACTCTAATAACATCACAGGCAAGACAGTGGGTGTTTTTGGACCTCAACGGGTTTGCGGATTACACATTCAGAATCATCGAATTTAATAATAGATGTTTTTCCTGGTTTAATTTAAATGAGATGGTTTTTCACTGAAATGACGTTAGAGAGAGTGACATTTTTCTTCTTCTTCTTCTTCTTTTTTTTCTATTTCTTCGCAACATCTCTCTCTTTATTTTTCTTTTCTTTCCTTTCCTTTATTTTTCTTTATTTTATTTTATTTTTGTGATTATTGCATTTATTATATTTAATTTTAAAAAATTTGTTTTTCTGAAACTGAAAATTATAGAATATATATATATAGAGAATTATAAATTGTTACTTTTTTTAAGTTAAAAGTTAAATGCCCGGGGCTTAAGTTAAAAGTTAAATGCCTGCACAACTTCAAACAGCGTAATTTAAGAATTTATATCTGGGATTCGTCTGAATAACCTAATATTCGAATTTTTGATTGGGCCGTTTTTTATTTAATTTTATTCTAAATAATATTCAAAAAATTAAAACCTTTTTTTATGATTGAATAATAATAATAATAATAATAATAATAATAACTATTTTCTAGAATAAAAGTATAGGCTGTTGCTTTATAAATTTATTTAAATAAGTGCTGCTTTTATTTTATTTTTATTTATTTGCAATAGATGTTGGGCTTTGTGATGTCTGTGTTTTTAATAAGTTATTTTAATAAGAAAGCGGAGGAGAAAAAAAATATATATTAGAAGGAAATTATAAATATTGAAACTGAATAAGTGTAAACATTGTGGTATAGACTCTTTTATTAACTACCATTAGTAAGTTTTTTGTTTAAAAAGATAGCATTTATTTGGAGCTTTATATCACTCAGCTAAAAAAGTTTTTGAAATTTTTCCTTTATTCATAAAATAAAATAAAGTTCTGCGACCAATTTTAATTTGACTTCTGGTATACACCGCTAAAAAAGTCACAGAGGCTTAAAATGTAAGGTTTATTATTATTATTTTTATTATTATTATTATTTATTTATTTTATTTTATTTGTTTCATTTCTTAGCACCTTCCCCAAATTTTTACACTTTACATTCGATTAGTATTCTTAGACTTTTATAGTATTCTAAAACTAAGTAAGATTTGTACTCAGAAGCAATAAGCAAAACATCCGAACAACTGGGAAACAAGGAAACGGGTAATTATAAACAAGTTTAAAACTTTGATTGGGAAAAAAAAAAAAAAACAAAAACAAAAAAAAAAAACTTTACTTGTGTTGCAGAATTTAAGATCGTTTGTCTAGTCTTCAGATCCAAGTGTTAACTTTCTAAGGGATCCTAATCCGTATTATTTCCGTTAAAAAAAACACTGAAAACGTCGAAATGCTAAGTCTAAAAGCAAGACCAGTGTTCGAACCCAGCAAGTCTTTTCTACCAGATTTGAGAGAAGAATCTTTCAGAGACAGGTGGAGCCCCATCTCAGCTACCCTTTTTTTTTTTTTTTTTTTTTTGTAGATCATTGAATACGTACACTGCCTTATATCGCAGAATCATTTCAATACTTAAATGAATAAAACTTTTCTGCTATTCTTTTATAGAGCGACATTTGTAACATTTTTTTTTTTAAACAATTTATTGCTAGCGTACTTTTATAGTATATATATATATATATATATAACAAATAAGGATAACTACTTAGTAAGATATCAAAAACTTTATTATAATTCACAGAATTGCACAATTGAATATGGAGATGAAGGTATGTATGTAAATTTTGTACAGATAATTCAACGATAATAATAATTCAATGAGAACTGTTTATAGTACACTAGGTTGTACATATATATCCGTTTCGAAGATGAAAAGATTCTATTTTGAAATTGAGCTTGCTGAAGGATCTGAAATGATATGATTTTTATCCGTATTAGATTTTCGATATTTTACGAACTTAATTTTTTAAAATATAATATGTAAGTATAAGTACTTGATTTGCAAAAGGGTGAATTTCGTTTCCAAAAAAATAAATTTAATTAACCAAAGGTGAACTTCATTTGCAACTGGATGAATTTGATTGCAAAAAGATTGTAGATAGTTGAATGATTACGGAGGATGGTTGGCGAAGTTTGGCTTATTTGGGTGGATGGGTTGCTGAAACTATATTTAAAAAAGTAGAAGGAAAATTGCATTTGCTGTGTGTATCAGCTTTTTTTTTTTCACTCTGTTATCATGCTGCCTAATTGTGGATGATTCTACACATTTTTGAAATGACTTTGTAGTAAAAATATATTTTATGGTTATGATTAGTCATCATTAAGTATAGCCGTACACAGTGGATATTTTTAAACTATAATATATATGACTGATTTAGATTTTATAAAATTAATTTATAAATATGAATAATTATTTTAAATCATAATGTATGTGATTGATTTAGTTTATGTAAATTTGGCTTTATAAATATCAATAATTATAAAATAATAATTTATTTTTTACCAACTAATACAAAAATCTTAATTTTAACTATTTTTCTTTCTTATCATATAGTCTTGCAGAGGATTTGGGGAAAGTTGGGCGACCAACAAACAAATTTAACTCCTTCCACCCCTCTTAAGCCTGGTGGTCTCTGCTTTTTCTAATTGTTATTTCAGATTGACTTGTTTGGATTTTGCTCTAGTTTCAAAATTAAAATTATTTTATTTATTTTATTATTTTATTTTATACACATTATTATTTTATATATTTTTTAATATATTATTATTATTAATAATATTATTATTATCACTTTTAAAGAAAGAGAGGGAAAAAAAAGGTGCTGTTTTTGAAAAGTAGAATTAAAAATTAGGTCTCTGTACATATGTCAAATAAAAATAATTTTATAAGTGTAACATATATTAACTTAAAATTAGTGTAACAGTTTTCATAAATCAAATCCAGAATGTTTAGTTTTCAAGAGTACTTAAAAATGTAGTAATTCCTAGAGTGTAAATAAAGATACTCCTTTTAGATTTTTTCTTTCTTTCCCTCTCTTTTTTACAATCATTTTATCTGCGTTGGCTTTATAAACTTTTTGTGTAAATAATCCCTCCCCCAACCCCCCCCCCCCCAAAAAAAAAAAAAAAAATTAAAAGGTAAACCATTGCTTAACAGATTTGTAAATTTGCCTAATTAATTCTTGCTTTTTTTTTTTTTTTTTTTTTTTTTTTTTTTACTTTATGAAATGTTGTTTTTGAGAAGTGATATAATATTATTATTATTATTACTTTTCTACCACCATCTCCGGTTTTTTTAGATTACTATTTTTAATTAGTAATCTACTACTTTTATAGTTTTCTACAATTAAATAATATTACTTTCCAGGAATAATAAGCAAAACATTCGAGCAAATGGCAACTATGGAACTGGAAATAATGAACAAGTTGAAAAGTTTGGAAAAGTTATCGCAGCAATATTTCCTTTTATTTTTTGAACACAGAATATTTACACCATATAAAATCAAACAATCGGTTTACTAGTTAAATGAATAAATTTTCTATTCTTCTATTATAAATAATTTCGTTAGTTGGGTGAGATGTCTTTTGTGGGGTCTTTCTAAAGGGGTCTTAGCTCATAATCATCCGAGTTTCGGAGAGAATTACGGAAATCTCTGAATAACTAAACTGAAGTGAGCGACCTGGGTTTGAACCCAACAGTTTTGCTAGTAGAACCTCTCGGCCTCTGGTGGGGCAGCAGGATAGGATTATGCTGCGAAGAATTGGATGCAACTATCTACCTAGGAGCGCCATTGCCGGTTGAAATCGAACAAGGCAGTCCGGGCTCCCCAATCACTCTGCAGGATACTTTCTTGTATCCTCTCAGAAACCACGGTTCCAGAGAATTTAAATTTTTACATTTTTGTAAAAACAAACCAGTATATTACTTATCAGCATTATTAATGATTGTGTAAAAATTATAGTTATCCTATAATTTTTTCTTATATAAATTTATAAAAATCCTTTTGCAAAAAATTACATTTATCTTTTAGCTTCTTTCCAAACATTACCATTATTTGAAAAACTCATATAGATTTTAAGGAATATAAAATAATTTAAATAAATATACGTAAAACAAGTTGACTAAAAGCATACTGAAAAAACTCAAATTACAGAACGTACTATAATAATCAAATTGCACTATGTATAGAGAATCAAAATATACTACACACTGCATTTATTTATTTGTGTGTGTGTGTGTGTGTGTGATATGTGTCACTATCGGTGTCATCAAGCAAAGCTGAAATTTAAAAATTATATATCTTTTTCTTTTTCTTTACAGTGACTTAAAGATGATGATAGTCTACTTAGCAATTCTGTTTTTCCTTTTGAGTGATGTAGGCGACTGTTTGCAAAATGGCGCTCCAAAAGGGGCGTGTCGTAAACTAATGCCACGACATGCTTGGATCAAGCCACAGACATCCAAATCGCCCTTTATAATTCAAGCTAAATTACTTGGCAGTAGAGTAATCGGTGAGTCATAATAATACACAAATTTGAAATTAATTGTTCATTTAACATAGCATTAATATATAAATTATATTTTATTCTTTTAAACGAAAAATTATTAAGATTTATTTTAGTATTTTTAAAAATAGTAATTTTTGTTGCTAGTTTTTGAAATAACAAGTATTAGTTATTATACAGATGGCATTTTACTAATTGTTCAAAAACTAATTTGAAAAAACTTAACTATTGCAGTTTGTCTCCGCGCTTAATAATGGATGAATTACGTATATGTATTCAGCACTAAACTGTTTAATATTTCAATTAGTGTTAAATATTGTCTGAACAGGGGGACAGTTCCCGCTCATCGCTCTTGGAGCGATGTTGAGCGCTTCAGTGTCTCGGGCAACAAGTGTCCGAGACAGAGGGAACTGCTCCGAACGTTTATTGAAAATTCAACAAGCGTTTACAAAATTCGCCAGGCATTGAGCCTCAACCGACAGAGGGCGATAATTTATTTATAGCAGTTGTGCCGGGATTAAACCCCACGCGACAGAGGGCACAAGGAGGAATAAAGCTTTGTTAAGACTTTGCAATGAGAATTTTAATCTATGATTTCATTAGCTGAGTCCATAATTAATTATTTCAGTTCATTCGTTTTAGTCTTTGAGTTGGTTTAGGAGCATTGATAAAAGTCTTTTTTACATTTGCATATTGTTGCCGGTCTTTCGCCCCACGCGACAAAGGGCAACAGTGGTTAATTTGGTAACGTTGCTCTACTAGTTTGGAGTCGTACTGCAGAACTGAGTAGCTTGGGATGATCACAATTGTAGGTTGCAACCTGAGCCAGTAGGAAGAAGCTTGCATGTTAATCTGTTAAATTAGTAATATCTTCTAAAAGTGAGTAGATTTTATTTAGTTTTTGAATTAGGGAGGGTCTGGTGATGATATTATCTAACCAGTATACTGGTCTTGGGGATGGGTTTCGTAGGTGAAAATTGGAGGTAAGAGGACAGTTGAAGTAGTAATGGGAAGCAGTGCCTTCCTCACCACAAGGGCACAGGGGTGAGCGTCGTCGGTGGAACCTATAAAGGTATGCTTGAAATGGACCATGACCCGTGAGAAAAGCTGTGATAGGGGGAGTAAGGGTCCAATTGTTTGAAGTGGGATTTGGGATCAGGTTATAAGTATATCTGCCTTTGATGGAGTTATCCCATAAGGATTGCCAATTTTGTTTTAATTTGTCTTTGAGTCTAGATTTTACATAGGAAGGGGGGGGGGGGTAAGTGAAAATCAATCGTTGCATGTTCTGTGGCAGTTTTTGCTAAATGGTCTGCCATTTCGTTCCCGACGACACCCCTGTGGGCAGAAACATGTGCCAGGGAGATTATGGATTTTAGGTTATAGAGTTTAAGTTTAATTTTCAATACTATGGGGTGCCTGCGGCTGTAGCGGGCAATGGCTAGCAGGGCCGAAAGGCTGTCGCTAAAGATGTTAATACTTGGGTAAGAGTGAGCATTTTCCTCAGCCCATTCGACAGTCTTAAGGATGGCAAATAATTCCGCCTGAAAGACTGAATTGTGGTTTTCGAGCCTGCAGGACCACTGGAAGATGGTTTCATTGTTGTTAAGGGCACAGAGTGCAGCTGCTACTCCGTGTTCAGTCTTGGAGCCATCTGTGAAGATCGCCACAGGAGCTAGGGGTGAAAAGCTATTAATGTTACAGTTAGTGAGAGAAGATGCAACATCCTTTGCCGGATGGATATTCCAGCTATTTGTAAGGGATTGTATTTTTAGATTAGGGAAAAGAGAGTTTGCAAGCTGAGTATTATTTAATTGAAGAATATTAGTTTTTTGATAGCAGTATTGAAGTTGTAGGTGGGCATGAGGAATTCCTGTGACAACGGTCAGGGCGTCAGTGGAGATAATTTTATAACCTCGGGTGATTTGAAGGATGAAAGGTCTTTGTACTGAGTCGAGTTTGGTTTTGTTTGCCGCCAACAGGTGACCTCCCCAGACGCCCGCGCCATATGTCAAGATCTTGTCTATTATGGAATAGTACCATATTTTGAGGAAAGAGGTAGAGATTCCCCACCTCTTTCCTACCATTTTTGTGGCGTTATGATAGTGGGACATAGTTTTCAGTTTTAGGTCGTTTATATGAGCCGTCCAGTTGAGGTTCCTGTCGACGGTTATACCTAATATTTTGAGGTTTTGGACGTGGCGAACACTGACGCCGTTGATCCTCATCACAGGAGACCGTTTGAGAGCTTTGGGAAACGCGAAGGTCAGAGCTTGTGTTTTTGAGGTAGATAAAGTTAGGTCGAGTTCGTCGAGAATATTACTGAAGAGGGAAAGTGCGCCCTTGGCTTGGTTCTCCAGGTCAGTCCTCACCCTTCCCGAGAGAATTAGCGAGAAGTCATCAGCGTAAGCACATGTGTCATATCCTTCTGTATTCATTCTTGTTAAGATATCATTTGCTATTAGATTCCACAGAACCGGACCCAGGCAGGAACCCTGAGGGCAGCCCTTTGTCTGAGGCAGTTCTGTGGAGCCATCACCCCAGTTGACCTGGATCTTTCTCTTAGAGAGGTACGAGCTGATGACCCCCGCGATATTTCTCGGGCAGTTAAGTTTTTGTAATGTGTGTAGAATGTGTGGCCATTCAATGATGTCGAACGCTCCTTTAATATCTAGGGAGACCAAAGTGGTGTATTTTCTTAACTCTGAGTTTATGGCGCAGGAGCTTTTAATATGTTGCAAAGCATGTTCGCAGGATCTGCCCTCTCTGAACCCGTTATGATTAGGATGGAGAAGGTTGTTAGATTCGAGATGGTAATTTAGTCGAGTTACTATTAGTTTTTCTAATAATTTGCCAAGAGTAGGTAGAAGGCAGATCGGTCTGTACGAGGATGGTTCAGAGGGAGTTAAATATTGTCTATAGGTATCATGAACAGTTAAGGGAACATATGACACAGAACACGTTAATTTTTTGATTTTTTAAATTTTCGACTCAAAATATAAAGCAAACTAACACAATTCTAAAAGTATGTAATTTATATAATTTATTACATAATTATATATAGTTAATATAATAATAACATAAAAATAGTATAAGTTTTCATATAATTTTAAAAGCAATACAGTTAGGTGTTCTAGATGCATAGATATGTTTTAATTATGGTGCACTAAAACGATTATTACGTTGGTGAGAAAGTTCTGTCGTATTGAATTAAAAAACTGACACCGGAAATTTACCCTTGATATTATTTATATAAATTTAAGAATGTAATTTACCAACCCAATATAATATGGTGCGTGACTTACGAAAAATTGATCATGATAGAGTTCGGGAAGTTGCATTGAATCGCCAAAACTCTTTAAGCAGGCCAGTCATAAATCAAAAATGCTAAAACAAATAAAAACTGGTAATGAAATGTCTAAATTACTTGATTATGGCACTGGCCAATATTAAAATTGTGTGTTTTGCAAATTACATATGTTCAAATAGTTTTTAATTTTTTTCCGTTTGTTTCTCTATTCGTGCTTCGGTAAAATTAGGCGGGGGGGGGGATCTATTTTAACTAGAGACTTAAAATTTCCGATGCCTGTATGGTAACTAAGAAACTAATTGTTTCTTAAAAATAAACAAATAAATAAATAAACAAAAAATGGACGTCAAGTGATTAAAATTGAAATTATAAAAGAATATATTAGGGTATTTTTTCCTCATTTCCAAAAATTTTAGTGAAATATTTTTTAATTTTATTTCTTCTTGAATAAAACATAAATTGCTTCCCGTTCTTTTAAAAATAATATATTTTTTAAGACCCTAAAAATTTTCGAATTGGTTGTGCATTTTTTAAGTAATGTGTACTGAACAGAGACACTGTGAAAATCAATTTTATCAAGGCTAAATATATGTTATCCAACTGTATTTAAAAAATATGTGTGTAAATAATAATTTCTTTTTATGTTGTGCACATACCACAATATGTAGAATGGACAACGGTTACAGATTTGTTTTAGGTGAAATACATGCTCTTAAAATTTGCATTAAAATTGCTTCATTTTACCCATCGATATGTCATATGTGCCCTTAAGGAATTTAATCCGCTAGATGTATACCGGGAAAGGTTTACACTACTATTACACCAAAGGAAGGTTTACATAATTATTACAGCGAGTTTAATAGGTCTTAAGCATGATTTATGAAATTATTATTATTATTATAGTTAACCAAATATCAAAACTTTAGCTCTGTAAGAGAACTTAAATATAAGTAATATTAAGAAAAATCTCTAAATATAATAATTTAATTTCAGAAAAAAAACCTTTAAATTTTCCTTTTCTGTGTTTGTGGATTAAGGCTACATATCAGTCAAATTCCCTATTTTTTCCTTTCCATGTTATCGTATGAGATTTTTATTACTGCGTTTTATAAAGATATCTCATTCAAAAATAAGGTTTTTCCAATTCTTTTTTTTTTTTTTTTTTCTAAATATTATTATTATTCCATTTTTTGAACTCGCTTTATGGCTTAGTGAGCACGTTTTTTCTAAAAAATTACTCCCTAATCTAAAAGAAGACCTGTTCAGCGAATAATATTCAAAATACAGAATTCAAAAAACGTCGTTTTTGAAAGAGATATCCTTATAAAACGATACAAGTATCCCATAGGAAGAAAGGGGAAATATGACCGATTTGAAGAGTGCCCTCCATCGGAAGCCTTTCTGGAGGGATCCTACATTCATGCGATAATTGCAGTGGAAAACCACCAAAAACCAATAAGTAGGAAGAAAGGGGTAATGTGACCGATTGGAAGTATGCCGTCGTCGGGAGGCTTTCTAGAAGTAGCATATGTTTCGGAGTGAAAAGCCACCAAGAACCCTATATAGCTATATGGCGACCTGAGTAAGAAAGAATAAAGAGAGAATCCGACCAATTGGAAGAATGTCCTCCATCGGAGGTCTTTCTGGAGGGGGGGATCATGCAAGTATCGGAGTGGAAAACCACGAAGAACCGTAAATAGCTACGTCGAGGATGGCGACCTGAGTTCGAACTGGACACATCTTGTCCACGAGCAGAAACTCTACATCACTGATAAGGTTTTTATTTTCTAAAACAAAACATATATATCCTTGATCGACTTTTAGGATCAGCATGACCTTGGTCCATATCCGACACATCCCGTCTACCCGCTTTAGTAATGTTAGTGAAGGCCAACAGTCTACTTAAGAGGTGTAAGCTCGGTAAGATGCCATCCATTGAAGTCTTTCGTAAAGATACCATCGAATATTTCCTTAAATTTTGGAGAAGAGTTTCTGAGAGCAGAAACTCTCTATCATTCATAAGTTTTTTAATATATATATATATATATATATATATATATATATAATGAAGTGACCATTGTAAGAATATATATATATATCCTTTTAATGCTCATTTCACTCGGAATTTGCAGATAATTTTTTTTAAGTTGTGCATTTCAAGTTTCTTCATTTATGTATATGACATTACACCATATCCAATTTACTAAAAAATAATTAAGCTTCTACAGTGATTTCCAAATCGTAAATTTTAATAAAGTAATTTTAAACTTTAATTTTACCCTCATGCAGTCAAATTATTATATTTTGTTTACTTTGAAAGTAATCAACGAAGTTAAAGCTTTTTCCAATTGCAAAAGGGCCAACCAGCGGCCGTAGCTTTCTCCGAAACTTGCGTAAATACGGGCTAGGCTAACTTAGAAAGACCCTCACGGAGGGTACTCCCCTCAGGCCTAGGACCCTAGTGCAGTCAATCGGTCTTAATACCTATAATCCAATCCAACTGCAAAATGCACCCATAGAAATCCTGATGTTAGGACGTCCTACGAAACAATTCAAAAAAGACTATATATATAATGAAGATCGACCCTATAAACAGAGACAAAGTATGTGTTTAAGTATAACAGGAAATTAAAAAATGTGGCATTGCATTCCAGATTACAGTAGAGTTTTAGTTTAAGATAATAAAGTTTAAGGTAATAGATATTAATGAGATATTTTACCTCAGTAATGTATATTATCTATAAAGTAGCACTGCAGAATTAATTGCCTCGTGTGGTGTTCGAATTGAATACATAATTGTTAATTTCCAAAGCTTTACAATTGTGCTTGACATTTGCTTTAAAGCAATTTTGTCATTAAAAGAATGAATTTATATTTCTTATGCAATTTTTATTTCTGATTACCTTCCCATTCCTAGCCTCCGTAGTAGCTAAAAAAATTTACTCTGAAAATGACAAGCCCCACCATTATCCTAAAATTTCTGCTCTTTAAGATGGTAGACGAGAGGTGTTTGTTCGATCCCAGAACGCGCTTGTTGGTACAGCCTTTCATTTCCCATGCTTTGATCCGAAACTTGCATGAATACGATCTAGGAACTTTTAGAAAAATCTCCATAGAGGACATCTTATCCAGACCTGGGTCCCAAGTGTAGAGAAACGGACTTAATAGAAATAAATAAGTAAACTTGAATCTAGTAAACTGGGGGTGCCGTGTTCGAATAAATATGAGCTAGATACGGATACGGACTAGAACACCGTAGAAAGACCTCCTCCCCATGGAGGGAAATTCAACCAGGTGTAAGTTCCACGTGCAGATAACTGGTCTTAATTCCACCCCTTTTTCTTCTTTCAGAAAAAAAAAAAAAAAAAAAAAAAAATCTTATTTTGCCATATATTTTTTTTTCAATTTAATCTCGCAATTTATTTATTTTTTCTTCAGTCTCTGTTATAAATTTTCACCAAACAAGTGTTTGTCCTTTGATTCGAAAATATTAAATTCTAAAAAATATTAACGGGTGCTTATTAATATATTGGAACATATACAGTGTTAATTTTTCTCGAAAGCATACTTTTTTGAATAGTATTAAGTTTAAGGCCAACTGAACATGCTAAGATCTAGATCTATTTTCTGTGCCTCGTGAGGGTCTCTCTAAATTCAGGAATCATAGCCCGTATTCTTGCGAGTTTTGGAGAAACTACGAGGAGCTCTGAAAGTCTAGGCTGACGAGCGTGACCTGTGTTCGAACACAAAGCCACCCGACTACTAACTATTAGACAAGAACCTCTAGGTCATAGTGGGGCAATTTTTTTATATGAACTTTAACTAGGAGTTTTTTTTTTTTTAATTTTTCTTTTCTTTTATTCCTTATAATTTTCGATCAGTACCTTTACAAAATATTAGCTAAATAATATATATATATATTATATGCACATATATATATATATATAATTTTTTTATCAGTTGTAATATAATTGTCAATTTAAAATTTTTAACCATCCTTTGGATTAAAAAAATTTCTCTTTCAACGATTTTTTTGTAAAAATTTTGAATATATTCACCCGACTATAGTGATATGAAAGAACAGAAATAAAACGAAAACAAATAAGTTCAGGGCTATGAAAAAATAAATGTGATATTTTACATTATATTAACCAACTGCGTTTTTTACGGGATCTTTCTGTTTATTTATTTATTTACACATTAACTGTTTAAGGAGCACACATCATACTTCTCGACGTAGCCATTCAGAGTTTTTAATGAGTTTCTCCAAAACTTGCGTGAATATGGTCTAGGATTCCCTTAGAAAGAACAACACACACGGTATACTACCCAACCCTAACACTATGGCGTTGGGAACCAGCCTTAATACCTACAGCACGTATCCTCTATAGCACAGATATCCGTAGAACATCCTCAAGAAGTCCTGATTTAAAACTGTGCTGTATGGGATATTCAGCAAAATTCGATGATTCATGCCTTCAGATATATAATTAGTAGCTTAACCTGGTATTTCCTGACGGAAGTCCCATTAGATTTTAAAGCGTATGAAATATCGGACGTAATGCACATACTTTACTCAAATCTGTGACTGTGACACTAGACTCTGCATGGAACTGTTTTTGTTCAAGAAAGAGTTTGTAGCGTGTTTCTGAATGCCATTTTCCATGATTTTCATCAACGTTATAATTAACTTATGTATTCCATCAAGAATCTATCAACAGTCTTAAGAAAAATATAAAGATAATAAAAAATTAATACCTACTTACAAATTTCTTCCAAGTTCCTGAAATTTTTTTTCGAATTCTATGAATAAACGGTACATTAAAATATTACCCTGTAAAACCTCCATTAATTACCATGCTGAGGTTACATGCATGATTATTTTATTATTCATATCGATAAAATTTCGCCTTAACCAACTAACTTAAAGGGTGATTCCACGGAAAACAGGACAATTATGCCCGACACGTGACAGCTATAATTTCATTAAAAAATATAATGGAAAAAATTTTGTGCTTAAAAAATCATATAAGTAAAGAACTTTCACTTGGTCATTAATTTTCAAACTTTCAGCTTTAAGTAATTTGTATAACTATAAAAATGTTCTAATTCAGTCTAATTGTCCCATACGTGACATGGAATCACCCTAAAAATGTTTAATATATATGTGTGTGCTTTGTTTTCTCTTAATTTGGGGACACAAATGTTTTAAATAGTATGGAATATCGCAAATGTATTTCTTAATAATATACTGTAAGAGAGAAGGGGGAGAGAGAGATTGAATGACGGAAAGGACCTTTGAATTGTTGTGCTACCCCCTTTAGTCTATTTCAGAACAGCGAGAAATCTTCTGTCATTGCGACTTAGAAATTTTTTTGTATGAAAACATCTAATAAGAAATAAGTAGTATAAACATTTTTGAGTCCGAAACTTTGATTGACATACGCAATCTAATGATCAAGAATAAAATACATTTTATTACATAAAACAAATTCTAACTTTTTTACAGATAGTTTTAATGTTCTAGAACTGAACATATCCTAATATAATTTTGACATAATTTAGTAATTATTTTTCTTCTAAAATGTATCTTGAACTTTTACAATTATTGCTCTTTTGCATCGAATTTTGTTTAAATATGTTTACTTGGTATTGCGTAATTTCTTTTCTCCATTTATTGCACAAGAGGTTAAGCAATATTTAAATTAACAAACGTTAACGAAAATCTTGAACTATATCTTAAAAACATTAGACATACTAATACAATATTACGATATTAATTATTTTAAATGGCTTTAATATCTTTAATTCTCTATATAAGAAGTTAACTATATATAGGTTTCACTAATTTAAAAAAATAAATAAATAAATAAATAAATGAACGTACGATTTCATGCGCTACAGGATGATAACATTTAGAATGATTAACACTAATGATGATAACATTATAAAAATTTATCTCTCGGTTTTATTTTTTCTAATAATCAAACATAAAATATTTAAATAAAATAAACCTGTTCTCAAAACAAAACGTCACACTTCTTAATTGACGGTTTCAATGTTCTGACTTCATGAGATTTCTTAAAAACATAAGCAAACCTATTTGGTAATTATGCACTGAATTGTTAAAACTATAAGTCATTTTGTGCTTTTATTAAGGTTTCGAAATTTCGTAAACATTTGACTAGTTTTGTCGAAAATACTCTCAAACCTTTAATTAAAATAATTATAAAACTGAACCTTCTGAACAAAGTTAATGGAATGTCTTCTTCACCGTAACTTTGTTAACATTGTTTCTGATGCAATTTAATTAAAAGTCAAATAATAAACTAACTACTATAGTAAAATATCCACCGAAGGACTAGTGTTTAAAAGTAATGAGTAAAATAATTTTGAGTAAGTTTTTGTAGTTATTGCATATTTAATTAACAAACTGTTTTCAAAAGCAAATTTTTTGTGAACTCTAAGGTAAGTGATTAATTTCTACAGAAACACTTTTAAACAACCTTGATAACGTAATACATGTAATGTTAGAAATTTCTTTCTTTATTTTTTATTTGTATACATAACTTAATGACAATGATTTTGAGATTGCGAGTTCAGTAATTTAGTTATTTTAATAAATATATTCAATCTTGATTTCCCGTCGTAAGTTTTTGTCTTCTTTATTCAGTAATTCAATTGAAATTGCGTAAGTCTAGGAGATTGTTCGGGAATTTTTTGTCTTTTTTGATTTATTATTCAATGCAAAATTACTGAATTGATTTTGCAAACTTGTAAATTATTTATAACAATATACGTTGAAAATGAAATTGATTTTTTTTCCTTCAATGAAGAAATAAGATTAATCGTCTAACAGAATTGACATTTTATATTTTGCGCTTTTTATATTTGCGTTATGCATATTGCTGAATTGAATTTGTAAACGTATAAATGGTTCATAATAACGCAAATTGAAAATGAAAGCATATATATGTATACTTCTAGCCATTAAAATTGCTACACCAGGAAAGAATACATAACAGAAGGATATTTAATGGGCACATAAATTACAGTAGAAAGAACAGCTGATTAAATTATCAGGAAATTTGAATGTATACGTTCTGAGTGAGAAGTCAGTACATAAAGCAGCGACCTCTGGCTGCAATAAAACGACTTATCCACATAGACATTGAACTGAACAGCGATTGGATGACATGTACGTGTATAAAACCCTTTGCTCGCGGATGCCAACTTTTTCAACTTCACGAACCACTAAATTAAAAATCTCGCTGGCCACTCATATTAAAATTTAAGAAACGTAAATATACTTCTATAATATTAATCAGAGGATGCCCATTTTATAAATATGAAATAAATCTATTTTATTTAAAATATTACAAGTGCTCATTCTGTTATAAGAAAAATGTAAATACTTATGTAACCATAAGAACGACGCAGAAAGATTTATTTAATTAAAAAAAAAAAAAAAAAAAAAAGAGGGAAGGAGCGTAAACACTGTTTTATTAATTCCGAATGTATAAAAAACTCAGAAGAAAGATTAAATTACAGTGATAAATTACTATTTCCATATATCAATTTGTATTTAATAAATCTCGTTATATGCACTGTAATATAAATTGAAAGGTTTTTTTTTTTTTTTTTTTTTTTTTTTTCCCGAAGCAAAAATAGGCTGATTCAAATTGTAAAGAATAATATTACGAATTAATACATAAAATGGCAACGAGTTAGAAATAGGAGAGAGTGGGGTACAATGGACTGCTGCGTATAATTTATTAATTAATTTATTTTTATGGTTCGTATTTTGGTACATAGCAATGATGAAACTTAGCCAGCAACTTCATGCCTAACTAAAAATTTAACCATTTTATTCGTGAAGTTTAGTTTACGGTAGCCAAAAGTAAATATTTTTAGTTAAACATATTTTCTTTTCGTTTTTCAGGAATAATGATCTGAAACAGGCTATTTAACACAATAAAGAGCTAAGGTCATCTATTATTATATTTAATCTCATTAAAATATTTTTTAAGAGGATTTTTTATTTTTTTTAATCATTTGCTGTCAGAGGCCCAGACGGGGTACAATGGGCCATATGGTCCATTTACCTCTGTTCTCTGTCATATAAACTGATTTACGAAATCTGCATTTTTGAAGTGTTAGCTATAAATTATATATAAAAATTTCAGAGTTAACCTTGATTAGATCTATTATGTCTTCAAAGATAAATAAGAAAGCAATATACTTTGAGGTTTCTTCTTATTTATTTTTAATAAACATTCAGTTACTTTTGCATTCTTATAGTTTTACAAATGAAGAGCTTGTTTCCAAATGGCGTTAAGTCATTTTTTTCTGTTCTTGAAAAAACGCGATTTTGTTATGTAAGATTTACTATTGAATTTAAGGAAAAGATAATTTTTCCCAGTAATCTATGAATGATAATAATACTAAATTGCATGTTTAAAAAAATCCTGAAAGTACAGTCACTTAGAAATAAAAAAAGAAAGAAATGACTTAACCCCTTTTGGAACAAAACTATGACTTACACCCTTTTGGCACAAACAAATAACGAAATGAAATGACTTACTTCCATTTGAAAGTAATCGAAGTATTTTTTTCTCGTGTGAATACAGCATAAATTTTAGCTATACAATTTTGGAAGGTAGTTAGTTACTACAAATCTTCATTTACAAATTCTATTTCTCCATCTTTATAATTATTTTCACTTATGCTAGCGTTAGCAGTATCGTTGTAAGATTATTCATAAAAATAAAAACATTCGTGCAATTTGTTAATTCCCAAAGCGTTAAGTAATTTTAAAACAACTATTCTTTCTTTGCTTCTTCCATATTGTTTTTCGGTTTTATTTCAAAAGAAGAGCATGTAAGAATTTTTCCCTCGTTTCAGGAGCTTTTGACGGCAAAACGAACCAGAGTACCTTGTCTTCATTATCACATCTCGCTTCGTAATTTCCAGTATTTTTGCCTCTGAAATCAAGAAACCTTGTTTGCTTTTCAGACGACTATGCGCAAATTTTTCCAATCTAAAATATTCCACTTTTTCTTATACTCAAAAATATTTCCAACCTTAGAGAAATGTTCAAAATATTCATTAGAGAGTAAAATTTTATCCACTTTGTTTAAACTAGTCTCCACTCGGCCGAATGTTCTATCTGCTGGCACGTAGGAATGACCACGCACTGGTAAATAGTAAGTGAAGGTGAGGTCCTTTTGAGCAGTCACTGCTTAAAGCATTCTAATATGGTATAATTTTTATATGTGTGGTATTTCCTGATTTTGCAACAGGTCAAAACATATTGTAATTTCATCTTCTCCTATAAGCTTTTTCCCTAAAAGTGAATAATTTTTTTTTTTTTTTTTTTTGCTTTTATGAATCAAAAGTTCGGTTAACAGGGTCTCTTCTTTTTTCTGTACATTTTTCTGAAATCATTTGTATTTTTTTCCTAATCAGAAGGAACCAAAATTTTTTTTGGGGTTCCAAAATCAAGATTAAAATCTTTTACAAACAGATGTTAACATATTTTAATAAAGGTTATAAGTACAATCCTCTTAAAATGTTTCTATTGGAAAAAAAAAAAAAAAAAAAAAAAAAAAAAACTGTCTCAATGTGACAATCTACAACAACATTCTTTTCTTTACTTTTGACTTTTCAGCCAAGAGCAGACAAACCACGTGATCTCAAGGTACGCTACAATTGGTTGAACTTGACTTAATTCCTTTTGGCACAAAACATACTTGTGACTTAATTCTTTTTGTAAAAAAACACGGATTTAACTTTCTGTTTTCATTATGACTAAACTTCGTTTGGAACTTCTACTTATTGAAAATATATTGTTAGACGTGTGCTGCGACCTTTTGCATCGAAAAGTCAATTTTTGAAATTTTTGACTTAACGCCTTTTGGAAACAAGCTCTTCAAATATCATGCAGCTATAACAAACTAAATTAAATAATGCAATTAAAAAATAATAATACAAATAAATTTGACGAAAAAGACTGTTTTACATTTTGTTGGTTTCATCACAAAAATATAAAAGATAAAGAATCTGTTTTTGTGAGATTCATGCAACGAAAACTTAATTAAGATCTCTACATTTTTTCCTGAGAGTGTTGCTATATCTGTTGTAAATTTTTAAGCTATTGTAGTGATGAGTTTTCCAGACCCTACAACTTCACAAGAAAACAGCAGATTTTCAGTGTCACAAAAATTGTTTAGCGTACCATATCAATCTCATGCAGCGTAATTAATTTCAAGATCCAATTATTTTATCTACTTAGCGAACGTTCTTTTTTCTGAAAAACCCCTTATAAGCTTGAACTCTAACCTATTTTTGTTTATTTACTAAGATTTGTGAGGTGGTAAGGGTTTTTTCACAAAAAAGAACTTTTGCTAAGTGGTTAAACTAATTAGATCTTTAAATTAATTACGCAGCATGAGAAAAATCCCTTAAGAAATTTCTACTCTTGGAAAATATCTCAAATCTAGCTCGTTCTTTTTCGTATAATTTGCTTAATTTTTGCTCTAATCAAATGCACTTTTGGCGAAAGTTGCCCAATATATCTAGTTTTTTCAACCTATGCAATAAAATATTTTTTATCTTTCGCACATGCGCAGTGAAAATGTTTTTCATAAAAATGTTCATATTTCATGAGATATTTGTATTCCGATTACAGTATATTGTTTTAAAAAGTGTCTTTCCAATTTAAGTTATCTGAAAGTGGGAATAATTTTCGTTAAAAACTCTGTATATTATAAATAAAAAACATGCTTATTTGTTTTGGAGTTTTAAAATAAAGGCTTATATATCCGTTTTTTAATGTGTTATCGTCACACAAATTCATCTACAAATTAAATTGAGTCTGTATTAACATAGCCTAAAGTTACAGTCCATTTCGTACACTTAACGATACAAGGTAATCACAAACATTATTGATATTGCTCAATTTGTTTCAGGCCCCCTAAATGTTGTCTTAAACCAACCTTCACTGAAAAACATGAGAAAGACCCAGTTCTTTAAATATCCAATGTTTGAAAACATTTCATCGAGAGATAAGTTTTTAAATTGAAAAAAACTGATCGTTTGCAAATCTTGCTAAACTTTTGAGCAGGAATGTATTATGGTACTTTCTTTACAAAAAAAAAAAAAAAAAAAAAAAATTCTAAAAATTTTATTTATTTAACTTTATTTATGAATGATAATCAATTTTCCGCATCAAAATATTATTCATCTCCATACTATTATTTTCTCTAAGTAGATGCGAAGTACGAATTATACATACATAATTGAATTGTAAATCAACTTTCGCACCTTAAAAAGATATACACAACGATTTGTATAAAAAATAATAGTAATTAGTTTGATTACATACTTATGTAAATCTGTTCGGTTCTTGCGATAATAACTGCAAATGTAATTCGAACCTATAGTCCATAAGTCCATAATGATAAAGAATTTCTTTTTGTGTCTCTGTAAAATAATTATAAGTCCTGCACTCATCAAAACTATACAAATCGTGCGATGATCCTCTGCAATCTACCTACCAATTTTTAGCTCAATCGTACAATATATTTAGACGCTATCATACTTCAAACAATTTAAATTCATTAGCCAAAATGATAAGGAGTTTTTCTTTGTGTCCCTGTAAAAGAACTATAAGTTCCATATCTATAAAAATCTATACAGTTCGTATGATGGTGACCTTTAACATACCTACCAGTTTTCAGCTCAATCGAAACAAGCGTTTAGATGTTATCGTGTTCACTAACGTGCATACACATACTCACACCCTACATATAACACCGTAAAAATAGCAAAAATGAACTCACGAAACCTCAAAACGTACAGATGCACCACAATCTCACAGTCGATTTTTTTCATGACTACAAAACTTTTCATACATAATGTATGTTTGGAAAGCAAAAAGAAAAGAAATGTATCTAACACAATTTTACTATGCAATGTATTTGAAACAAAAATTAACTATTATCTAAATAACAAAGAAGACGGTGCAAATAAATCTACATAAAGAAAAAATCTGCTAAGTTCAAAATTGTTTCAGAAAAGTGCCTATTTCAAAGACAATATTTTCAAAGTTCTCCTTTGCAAATTAAGCATATGGGCGATCACCAAAAAAGTAAAAAGAGGACCTATATGAAATGAAACAATTTGAAAATTTTATTTGAATATTTAGAATTATAAACCAAAGTCCGTAAGGGGAAAAAAAAATACACTCACAACACAAATAAACAATATATATATATATCTTTACTTAATATATTATTCATGTGAGAATTATGGAATAATGATTGTTTTCTTTTTCTTCATCATTTTATCCCTGTGATTTCTTTTCGGCGTGTAAATTTTACAGTAATGTTTATTAAATGCATATATTTGAAATATTATAGATAGATATAAATCTTAGGATCTCTATCCTATTTCTTTTAAGTAGGAAGCGTCATCGCAATTTGCTGCAGTCCATCTTGAATTTCGCATAAGAAGTAGTCTATTACAGAATCTAAGAGTTTAGGAATATGTAATAAGGGGAAAAGTCTAAATAAAAAACTGCACATCGGTATTAGATTAAATTATGCTTATGACAGGTATTTTAAAAATCATGTTTTCTTAATAAATAAATAAATAAAATAAAATAAAATATTGATAATTAAAAAAAAAAAAAATCTTTTGAAATGTTAATATTAATAATAAATAATTTTGTCCAGCAACTATAGTCATAATCTAAAATATTTATTGTCACTTTTTTTTAACATAAAGAAACATTAGATGTTGCATTTATGTCGAATTATAATTAATTACTTATCTTTAAAACTCTTGTCTTATATTTTATAGTAATACAATGCCCATATCTTAAAATGTAATTATAATGATGTATTTCGTTAGTTTATTTAGAATCATCCTTTGAAATATTGATTGAAAAAGAAATAATATTAATGTAAAATCATGCACATCACACAGATTACGAAATACTTGCCAACATTACAAACATTTTAGGTTATTATTATTATTATTATTATTATTATTTTATCAGAACTTTACAATCATGATGCAGTATGCTAAAATTTCACTTAGATGTGAAATCTCTTATTATAATTGAAAATGAATTTCCAAAATTTGTCGCTTATAGTCCATAACATACCCGATGGTTTCTGTATTGCTGTGCATAATAAATAAATAAATAAATACTATTTCCTTTAGATACATTTAAAAAGACTTCAGTAGCATATATCAGTTTAATTTGGTTTGAAATAGTGTCCCAAAACTAAAATCACGCCGCGTATTGCCTTCTTGCACGTTTTGTGTATCTTTGTAAAAGTAGTGTAAATGATAAATACAATATTTTCTAAACGGATAATTTAGTTATGCATTAGAATAATTTGTATCAATTTCATAGATTTTGAAGCAGAATAACACTGCTAAAATGTATTTAAATTAATTTTCTCATAAAGAGTAATGTGCAAGAAATTTTTGTGCATTCCTCTAAATGAACAGTAAACGAAACATACACCGTTTTCAGTAGGAAAAGTTGTCAATCAAAATAACGAATGTTAAAATTTTTGAATTTCCAAGCATATATATAAAATTTCTCTCCCCCCCCCCCCAAAAAAAAAAAAGACGAAACAATGTCATAGACGCTTTTTAACTTCGTTGTAGTAAAATGTCAGAAATTAAAAATTTAGTACTTTTGTGTTTTTAAGAAAGGTTCGATTGTTAATATTTCTCATCAAAAAAAAAAAAAAAAACATTAGTCACTAAAATAAAAGTGAAAAAAAATTATAAAAAAATAATAATAATAGTAATAATAACTTTTTGAACAAAGCGATTAAACACTTGATAAGTTTTAAGTTCTTTGTTTAATAGAAGTCAAAATTTGTATAAAAATTGAGATTCTGTCTATTCGCTTCTGCCATTGGAAAGAAAAAAAAAAAAAAAGAAAAGAAAAGAAAACTGTGTGAAATATCTATGTAATATAAAATAAAAATCTTTTTGAAAACATAAATAAAAATCTCATATAGCCATGAATGACCTTCATATTAAATTTTCTACACAGAGAATTTACAAATCATATTTATGTAACTTATCACTGCACACATCATAATGAAATTGATATCTATTGCTCATATGTTTTCTACAAAACACGGTATGTTTAGCGTTAAGGTTTACAGGGATACACTAAATTATTAAGATACATTACGTGCTACAATCGGAAATTGCTGGAGTTACATTTACGTTTGTAATAAGCGTTTTTAACACTTTACAAGAACGGTTTACGAGTGAAATGCATTTAGTCTATTAGCCTGCTTTTCTGTCCGTATGCCTGTCCGTTGCGTGATAACATAGGAAAAAAGTTCATTAAAAGTTAAACTATTCAAAGCGTAAGTACAGATGGAAAATATTAATAATCTATGTGAACCGCATGTTTTTTTAGTTCTTGTTTCAATTAATAGCATAACTACAATATTAATAAAATACAATAATATAGATTATTTAACTGATTAATTTCCGCAAACGATCTATTAACTTAATTTGTTACATTAAATACGGTTAATACATTTTGAGTTTCCTGAAGTTGAGAGTAATTCAAATTGAATCGTTATCTCCAAAAACCCTTAACTTTAATTTTTATCAAAATTATTCGAGTTTTTTCTTAATAAGATATGTTTTTATTATTCTTTCATTCAGCAGGAGCACGGATTAATATCGAATTTTTACTTCTTCAAAATTTAAACTTAACTCTTGTTTAAGAAAGTATCGAAAGGAGAAATTCGAGGATAATTTAAATGCAAAGTGCAATCATATTATTCTAGATGCTGGTGTAGTTATGCAAAGTTTAAGAACAAATATATACAGTAGAGGGACCTTAACCTGGGTAACATGCCTTTCCTTCTAAGAGCTTTTAACTCGTATTCTTTCTAGTTTAGGAGAAAACCATGGAATACTACGAACGACTATGCCAATGAACGTGACCTGGGTTCGAACCTGACGTATCACCTTAAAATGGGGGTGATAACAGTGTAGGGGTTCATCCGATTGATTACACGAGAAACCTAGGCCTGGATTCAATAACCTCCGTGGAGGTTTTTCTAAGGGATCCCAGACCGTATTCACGTTTGTAAAAAAAAAAAAAAAAAAAAATGGAAAATTTCGTGCGGTTTTCAAAATAAAATTCAAAACTGGTGTGTAATCAATATAAAGATTTTAAAACTTCTTTACACACCATAAATTTTAATCCAGCACAACCGGTTTCGAAAGGACGTAGCCTTTCTTCATCAGGTGCAAAAGAACACGTGCTACTGCCTTGGAGGCAAAAGCAAGACTGAAAGCAGGGAAAAATCCAGAGGGGAGGAGCAACACAAACAACCAATAGGAAGCATCATGCAGGACCAATTAGAGAGGAACACACACAAAAAGGAGGGAGGGAAGGAATAATAAAATATTATTTATTATTATTATTATTATTTTGTAATTTAATTAATATTATACTAATAAGTAAATTTCATAAAATTCATTTATTTATTATTATTATTGTTATTTAATTAGAATTATTTTATTATAACTATTATTATGTTATCTTACACATAATGAAGGAAATTATTTAATTGAATTAAACAAATTTTTCCAGGCTGTAGACAGCAAAGTGGAATCAGATTTTTCATTGACACTTTTATCACGATTAAGGTAAATGGGTAAATTTTCCAAAAAATCCAGTTCGGAAACGCGTTTGGCATGAAAGATAATTTTGGCGCTCTTAAAATTAAAACCATGATCAAATTCCCAACTATGCTTCGCAATAGAAGATTTAGAAATTTCTTGATTAACAACATACCGAGAATGTTCACGTAAACGGCATTCAAGATTTCTTTTTGTTTGACCAATATAAGATAAATCACAATTATTACAAGGGACATTAATTATTTTTATGAACTTCAGGTAAAGCATAAAATCGAGCACAAATTGCCGAAGAAGGGGAAACCGAGAATTTGGTATTGTCATGAAGAACAATGGAATTTTTAGCACCTTTTTGGACAGAGTTTAGAAGAGATTTAGTTTGGTCTTTTTTAATTTCAGTATAAGGTCCTTCAGATAAAAGAGAATTAACTTTATCAACATAATCAGTTTTGTCCATGAGAATAATTTGGCCACCTTTATCTGCTTTAGTAATGACAAGAAAAAAAAATTTTTTTTGGAAAATTTAGCTATTTACCTTAATCGTGATAAAATTGTCAATGAAAAATCTGATTCCACTTTGCTGTCTACAGCCTGGAAAAATTTGTTTAATTCAATTAAATAATTTCCTTCATTATGCGCATAACATAATAATAGTTATAATAAAATAATTCTAATTAAATAACAATAATAATAATAAATAAATGAATTTTATGAAATTTATTTATTAGTATAATATTAATTAAATTACAATAAATAAATAAATAAATAAATAAAAATAAAATAATAAAAATAAAAAATAATAAAAATAATAATTGATTATTCCTCCCCTCCCTCTTTTTTTTGTGTGTGTTCCTCTCTGATTGGTCCTGCATGATGCTTCCTATTGGTTGTTTGTGTTGCTCCTCCTCCTCTGGATTTTGCCCTGCTTTCAGTCTTGCTTTTGTCTCCAAGGCAGTAGCACGTGTTCTTTTGCACCTGATGGAGAAAGGCTACGTCTTTTCGAAACCGGTTATGCGGGATTAAAATTTATGGTGTGTAAAGAAATTTTAAAATCTTTATATTTCGAACGGTTTGTCTGTCGACATCGATCTAGGTTCAAATTCAGCATCTCCCATCTACTGTATTTCAGAGTAGAAAACCAGTCAGCTTCCGCTAGAGCACTATCAGCTTAGACTAGTGGATCTGCAGATCAGGAGCCTCAACGTCTTATTTGCATCAGACATTATTCAATAGGTAATTTTTATTTATTCCTTATTATATAATAGTATATATTGATTCGATCGACTTATTACCATAATCAGATACATCCCTGAGGGGGGGCGGCAGCCCCCCTCAAACCCCTGCTGTATCTCTCTTTGTATACCTATTTGTATATCATATAAAGTGTTACGGAATTGTAAATAATTGCATTTATTTTTGTATAAATTCTTTCAAAGAGGCTTAGTAAGTCGATAAAATGCTAATTTTGTGCATTTCTAGTCGTTTTAGCGCTAAAATAGCCCAATTTTCCTTTAAAAACGCATTAAAAAGCTCCAATAAGGGAAGAAATGGATTTGGCGCCAAATTTGGCGACTGTTCCCTCCTTGGTGATATTTTTGGCGACCTTGGCGAGAAAATCCTTATTAGGGAAAAACCAAATATGGAAGCTCTAATCTCATTGGCTGATGAGATACAAGAATTTTCCAGAACAGGCTGTGTTCGATAGAATAGTATAAAAGGAGCATTTTTTTAGTCAAGGCAGCCAATCTCAGATCTGTGTCAGTTTCGTCAAATGCTTGCTTTGCTTTGAGCCTCTTTGAATGAGACTTGCTTCATGTGTTATTGATAAACAGTTTGTACTGTTGTTTTGCTGTTAACGGCTGTTGTTTAAGCTATGTTTACTGGTTGAATTGAAGCTGATACTTGGTTTATAGACCTGTATTTTTCTGGAACTTTCTGTGAATAAATCACTGAATTTTTGCAAGTTTCGCCTTTCATTCTCGGACAACTTACGAACCCCCAAGTACAAAACAATATGTATTCTTAAAAAGCGACGGTCTTGTATTATTTCCCTGAAATTCATAAATACCAAATTTCATAACTATCAAATTTCATACAAAAAAAATTACATAGCATATCGGAAATATTTGCGTAACCTTTAAACTAATTATCAATTCTATGCCCACAATTTTCAACAGGAAAACATGCTTTTAAAATTCTAATAAAATTTCATTATATTTGATGGGGTGTAACCATGTTAAAATACACTTTTAAGAAATACCGACTATAGACCGTAATAGTACGAAATTCCTTTATGTATCCCGGAAAAGTACCACAGTCATTATAAACGCCAATAATAAGAATAAAGATAATTAATTATAAATCATTAATTTTTCAAACTAATTTGACATCATTTGGATGATTACAGTACATACTCGGAATTGTTTTGTGTGGTCCCATAAATTATTTAGGCTATACATAAACTTTTTTAAGAGTAAACATGATTTTAAGCATCTTTATAATGTATGTTAACTTTATTAATTTCAATTCAGCATAAACGCATTAAAGTGCGCGCTTAAAGTAAAAATTTGCCCATAGGCTCTAATGTTACGAAATTCTTTCGTGTGGCTTTGTAAACGAACCATAAACATTGTATACACCAGTACAAACTATTCAGCTTATTTTGCGTTTAAAATTAATAATTGTTCCAAATTTAACATCGTTTGGATGACTACGTGACATTGTCAGAACAATTTTGTAAGGTCCTGTACATTAATTAGAAAGCTTAAGAGCACATATTTTTTTCAAACAACATAAGTTTAAGCATCTTACTCACGTACGCTAGTTTCATTTTCTTCATTGCAAAGTAATGATATTAAAATGCGTTTAAACGATATTCACCACGTACGTCGTAATGTTAAGAATTTTGGCGTGCCCCTGTACACAGTTTATAAAAAATATACCAATAAGAATTATACAGCTACTTATACGCAAAGCTGGAACGTGTGCGCCAATTTGCAAGTCAATCGAAGGATTTTTGCGGCCGCTATTGCGGTACATACAAATTCTTCCCATAAGCCGTAAAGATAAGAAAAACTTTGGCGTGTCCCTTTACACGAACGACAAATGGAATACACACCTAAAACTATACAGCTAATTCCGTTGGGCTCATGAATATGTGTACCAAATTGCAAGTCAAAAGTGTTATTTTGGGGGCCGCTATCGCGGTACATACAAATTCTTCCCATATGCCGTAATGATAAAAAACTTTGGCGTGTCCCTGTACACGAACAACAAGTGGAATGCACACCCAAAACTATACAGCTAATTTCGTGGGGATCATGAACATGTGTACAAAATTTCAAGTCAATAGCGTGATTTTTGCGGCCGCTATCGCACGACAGACAGACAGACGGACAGACGGAACCCAATATCCTTTTGAGTCTCAACAGAGGGCCTCCACTGACGTTTTGGCAAAAATTGGAAGTCAATAGCTTGATTTTTGCGGTGGCTATCGCGGTACATACAAATTCTTACCATAGGCCGTAATAATAGAAAATCTTTGGCGTGTCCCTGTACACGAACTACAAATGGAATACACACTTAAAACTATACAGCTGATTCCGTTGGGCTCATGAACATGTGTACCAAATTTCAAGTCAATAGCGTGATTTTTGTGGCCGCTATCGCGGTACATATAAATTCCTCCCATAGGCCGTAATGATAAAAAAAACTTTGGCTTGTCCCTGTACACGAATTACAAATGGAATACACACCCAAAACTATACAGCTGATTTCGTGGGGCACATGAACACGTGTACTACATTGCAAGTCAATAGCGTGATTTTTGTGGCCGTTATCGCGATACATACAAATTCCTCCCATAGGCCGCAATGATAAGAAAAACTTTGGCGTGTCCCTGTATACGAGCTACAAAAGGAATACATACCAAAAACTATACAGCTGATTTCGTGGGACTCATGAACATGTGTACCAATTTTCAAGTCAATAGCGCTATTTTTGGCGGCCGCTATCGCGCGACAGACAGACACACAGACACAGCCCAAAACCGTTTTGAGTCTCAACAGAGGGTCTCCACTGACGTTTCGGCAATAACTGAACCTCTCGGTCACTGGTAGGACATTTTTTTACATGCAAATATATCACTCCTCAGTATACAATAGAGGTCTGTATGGGCCTGAAATTTCAGGCACGGGCTCAGATTGCATGGTATGAATCTTGGCCCGACTCGACCCGACCCGACGCGACGTACAAATAAAAATCCCGTCCCGGTCCGCTTGGTAGTTATCTGGGCTCGGCCTAGCCCGATGTCAAAATAAAATTAAAGTAATTCAAACACAATTTGAAGATTTCTACAGACTTTTAGTGTTTTCGCCAACAATTCTTGCGGCTTCTCCAACAAATATCGTAAGTATTTCATAATTTATGGGTGATGCAAGATCTTATTACGTGCATGTATATGTGCGTGTACAGCGTTTATGCACGTATATGAATGTATGCGTTGCTGTGTGTGTCCATGTATCAATGCAATTGTATCCTGTACTATAGGGAAGTATTTTAATCCTACTATATTCCAGGTTACGTGTGAAAACGCTTTTACCGTAGATTCGAAGCGTAAAAGACTTTGTAGAGTAAAATATAGGCTCAGGAGGCCAGGACCCCCATCCCCCCCCCCAATAAATAAATAAATTAGTGAATAAATAGTGTAAGTCTCGACTAGCTCAGGTTTAAGGGATTTCAAGATAAACTTTACACACTTCATTCAGTCGTTTACACATCACAAACATATAACCATTAAACTCTTTTACAGTTACTTCAACATGCATTTGGGTAAGTAAACTTAATATTTAGTGTGTTTGACGAACATTATATGAAGTATGCAAAAATTTTTTTTTTTTTTTTTTTTTTTTTTTTTTTTAATTTTACAACTTATAAAATTTTTACATTATACACAAAATTCTAAACTTTTAATTTTGAAAAAAAAAAAAAAAATCTGATTTTCTTTTTCAAATTTAGAAATAAAAAAGTTCGTTTGTATTTGCAGCCCCGACCAGAGCCATTGAAAAATTCACCGTTGTTTTGCCGGGTCAACCCCGGGCCCTTGCATACCTCGATGCAAAATCCTTCCTCCTCTCTGCGTTACAAAAAAAAAAAAAAAAAAATCACTGAATTAATCGGTATAATTCGTCTTTTTTTTTTTTTTTTTTTTTTTTTTCCGTCGCGTTATGGTTTGTCAATAATAGTAGTAGAAAACATTTTTTTTTTTTTCTACGACTTTGCTCAAATGTTTAATTTAGTTATGTCATGTTACTGTGTCCATGCTTGCCAAAAATTTCCAAACTTATCCTTACAAGAAAAATTAAGCCTAGGTGATATTTTGATATTGGTATTAAGATTAAGGCTGTACATCAGTCAGGTTTCATTTTTCTTTCTTCCCATATTATCCTACGGGATTTTTTTTTTTTTTTTTTGCTTCATTTTGTAAGGATATCTCATTTAAAAATGAAGTTTTTCGAATTCTGTTTTTTGACTATTACTCTTCGAACATGTCGACTTTTAGCTTAGTGAACGATTGTTTAAAAAATAAATAAATAAATAAATTATTAAATATTTTATTTCGTTAAGTAAATTTAGGTCTCTAAGTTTTGATCTATAAATGAAATATTTAAATTAATTTTTGAAATTCTGCTCACTGAACTAATGCGCGACATATTCAAAGAATAATATTCAGAAAACAGAATTTGAAAAACTTCATTTTTGCCTGACATATTCTTATAAAATAAAGCAACGAAAATTCCATTGGATAATATGGGAAGAAAGAAAGAGGGAATCTGACTGATATAAAGCCTTTAGGCCAACTGACTGCACTAGGCTGTAGGGGAGTGCCCTCTGTAGGGATCTTTCTAAGGGGTCCTAGCCCGTATTTACGCAAGTTTCGGAGAAAAACACGGAAACAGGTGATATTTTGCAAAAGACTGAAAATGAAATTAGTGATCTCTGTCTGACATACATACCGCTGTGTCAGAGCTGTGGTGCACTTGCTAAAGATGAGTTTTATTAGCAGAAAATGACGTAATAGTTTATTCACTGAGATTGCATTTTTCTGTTTATAAAACTAAAACTTTTGTCCTTCTAATAATTTTTTTTAACTATCTAACCACTTAAGAAATGGTAAAATTGGAATGTTGTTTTCTACGTTGCACTAAAATATAGATTCTTTATATATATATATATATATATATATATAGATAGATAGATTCTTTATATATATTTTATTATATATATTCATTATATATATATATATATATATAGATAGATAGATAGATAGATAGATTCTTTATATATATTTTATTATATATATTCATTATATATATATAATCTTGATAGTAAAAATATAGTTATACATTTGAAGATAATACTTATATTCTTCACACTTCAGTACAAAGAAAGATTTATAATTTTGTAATTTTGCATTTATAAATATATTTTGGATAAAGCAACTCAATTAACAGATATATTCGCAGAGTTCCTTAACAGTTTAAGAAGAGAGCTGAGCCCTGCCTGTGCCATTTAATTTAAAAAAAAAATTCTTTTCCTTTCTCCATTAGGAAAAAAAAAAAAATCGCATTCTTATTGTCTTTTGTATTATAAAATTTCGCACTGAATCCATGCTTGTTAGTGGCTTTCTTATTCACTCGCCATAGGTAAACATTTTTTAAAGTAATATTTTAACTTTCTAAAGTATTCTAAACTATTCACAAACAAGCTTTTTTTGCCCATAGCTCGTATTATAATGAGAAAGTTACCTATAGCTATATTAATCCCCAAACAAATTATTTCTTTATAAAAATTTTAGCATATGCTTACTAAACGGCTACTAAAAATAGTGCCAGCATTGCATGTTGACCGATTATTATCTATTCGAAAGATATGGCCCAAGAAAAAATATTTTCTTCTGTGCAAAATCTTTCTTCAGGACCTGGAGAAGTTTAGGAGAAACCAGCCTTCAAACTGAAGAAAAATGATATACTGAAGATAAATGATATACGTATCAATAAAAGAATTGTATTTTCCTATCAATCGTTCACACATTTATAGCAAGTAAATATAAACAGATTTAAAGTTAAAAGTTATTTATTCTATACATACTTTAAACTGAATCCTGAAGAATCTTTGTTTTTATAAAAGTTAAATGTGTGTCCTTAAGAATTTGAAACTGTCTTCAAGAATCTAAGCTATGTCCTTTATTAATTAGCAGTATCCTGTCCTTTTTTAAACCTGGTACAACCGAAACACTGTAATTCGGGCGATCAAAAGAATAAAATTCTGTATCTATTAGAAGTCAAAGTTTTTACGAATCAGCGAATTATGCACCACGAGTGGGAATTTTCAGGTAATAAGAAATAATTGTTTGACAACCAACATTTTTCGCAAAAAAATTTTGTTTTCCCATTCTGTCTAATTGTTAAACTTCTAGCTGCTATTTAAAGAAGAAATGGGGTATAATTTGAGGTGGGAAACTACCTCTTTAATTCTGATAATTTCTATCATTGATGGCATTCACGAATTATATCGAGTAATTTGCTATCCTTCTATGGAATTTAGAAAAAAAAAATGAGATTGTTATTTCAGGCGCTGATTAAAAATGTAAAGGATAGAACATGTCAAAAATAAAGATTTGGCAGCTAAATAAATAAATTCTTTTATTAAAGAATCTCTTTTGATCAAATATAAGTTTATTTTTTTAATTAAAGAATTTAATTAAATATTTAGCAGAAGAACCAAAATAAATACCTTATTCCTGCAGATGGCTTCGATGCTCTTGAATTGTACAAATCTTAACATTAGTTTGACCTATTTTAGTAATTATTTTTCTTCTAACATGTGATTTGTAAGATTTTGTTAACTTTTTTTTTTTTTTTTTTTTTTTTTTTTTTTCCATCAAGTTTTGTTTAAATATGTTTACTTGATATTTCCTTTATTAACTGTTTAAGGGTTTAACGATCAAAAAATGTTAAAAATTAACACAAATTTTGAACGTTTTCTTAAAAACCGTTAGACCTACATTTGTAGAAAACTTTCCAAAAATATTTTAAATGATTTTAATATCTTTCATTCACTTTATAAGAAGTAATATTTAGATTTTATTAACTGTAAACGGAAAATATGAATGCGCAATTTCATGCACTATATGCAAGGATGACAACATATTTAAAAATATCATCTGTGTGAATTATATTTTTTAATAATTAAACACGAAGCATCTAATTAAAATAAATCTATTCTCAAAACAAAGAGACCAAAATGGCCTGCGTTATGTTAGTTGTGTTAGTTCCCTAAAATGCCCTGCGCTGCCAAAGGCAGTGGGGATCCGGTGAAACATTTTACCCAATCAGAAATTTCTTTCTCTCTCTCTCTCTCTCTCTCTCTCTCTCTTTTTTTTTCACATGATAAAAATTAATGCAATTTTGAAAATTCATTAATTATAGTGATTTATTTAAAAATAGTGACCAGCGAAGTAAGCGTAGTCTGCTAGTATGGTATAAATATTTATGAGTTACATGGAAATAACTGTATAGTTTTTGGTGCCTATGTTATTACGTGCATTTTATCATGATTATACTGCATTCAAGTAATTAAATTAACATATGTTATTAGGATATTTAAATTAATTGGTTTTAGAAAATTGTAGGCATAGAATTAGTAAACAGTTTATAGGGTTACACAAAAGAACTCCAATAATTAATGTAATCATCCGATTTAGCAGAAATGTTTGTGATTTACATAGACTTAGCTGTATAGCAATTTGCTAAAATTGGTATTTAAAAAAAATCCGTTCTTAATTTCTGTATGTATGCGTCAATTCAGAGATACTTAACCCCTTTTAATTCTTTTCCCTTATTATTTTAATTTTTTTGTCTATTAATAGACGCAGCATCTTTCTCTCTTTCATCTTCTTTTTTTTTTTTTTTTTTTTTTTTAATTATTTAAAGTTGGTATTTTAAAAGTGTTCATCTGCATTTACTGCATGTGTGTGTCGATTGAAAGAGATCTTGATCACTAATATTTTCTTCCTGTACTTAGTACTAATAGAGATAAAGTTTTTTTTTTTTTTTTTTCAAGTTAGTTAAAATTAGTATTAAAAAAATGTCCATTCTTTATTTTTTATATGTACATGCCAATTTTGGTCTACTTGACCCCTTTTAATATCTTTCCTGTACTTATTTTTCTTTTTATTCTTTTTTACTTTTTAATATATATATATATATAAAGAAAAAACGCTTATTCTTTTTATTTTATTATTTTTTACAAATTATCTAAAATTATTTTTAAAAAAGTAGTAAATAAGTAATTCTTTAATTTCTGAATATGTGTGTCAATCCAGAGTTACTTGACACGATTAATTATTATTTGAACAATGAATTTTTGATTATGCAAAAATATTAAATTAGGTATTTAAAAAATGTTTATTTCCAGTTTATCTATCATCTCCAGTTGGCCGAAAATTCGAAGGATTCATTCTTCAAGCACGTATGGCTGAAGACACTTCGAAGTTCGTCGATGGCGAATTCAATGTAGATCAATTTACCAGAACTATCGACTGCTTTAATACCAGCAAGGCATGAGAAATTCTTGTAACCTAATTTTTACATTAGTTTTTAAAAGTATTTGTATTAATTTTATTAATAAATCTAAATATATTTTTACCTCGATAGAATACCCTGACACACGTAAACAGAAATCTAAAATTTGACATTGTGACCGAGTGGACCCCGAGAGTCGACTATAACAGGAAAATTATATTCCAAGCTTCCGTCGCCCAAAGGTTTAACACATTTTGGACTGGAATAACATCTAACCCAGTAAAATTGACTAATGCACCTGAATCTATCGTCACTAAAGTAAGTAACTTTTACTTTTTAGCCTATATATAGGGATTATTATTGCAGGATTCAAAGGAATTCAAATATATTTTTAATTTTGAGAATCTCGCAATTGCTCATAGTGTAGTCCACACACTCGCTCACACGAGAATCTCACACCGGAGATTATGGAAATCAGTAAAGAAGCTATGATATTAAAAAAAGCCAGCAATATAACATTTGTTAAAATATGAATATAAAGCTCAGTCTGAGGAAATACACAGAACTTTAGTCAGTATGATCATAAATTGTAAGTTTGAGGTTGAGTGTTTACGTCGCACTAGTGCTAAACTATGGGCAATTGGCGATGATCTGGGACTTACCCCTAAGGGTGGTCAGGGGATATGCCATCACAATTTTTATCCTCCATGGAAGGGCACAAATTGCAAAGAATTAAAAAATTATTATGATGAAAGAGCTAATACAGTTAATGATTTGGACAGTTTATATCCGCACTTTGTTTGCATACGGCGGGGAAGAAAGAATTTTACATTAAAAATAAATAAATAAATAAATAAATGAACAAACACATTTCCGTATAATATCGGTACATGTAATTGCTAGTTCTTGTATCAGTAATGGTTCAATTTTTATTATCTGTCAAGCAACATTCATTAGGCTTACCTCCTTTAACACTAGTAATTAAAACAAACCTTTTTAAAGTCCACGCTAAATACCAATGCATAAAAATATTGGTGTCCAATGTTTTCGATGAATAATATTTTGTAAGCAAAGACGGTAATTTTTATAGATATGCTTTTTTTTTTTTTTTTTTTTTTCTTTTCTCGTTTTCGTGTTAAATAATTAAGCTCGATTCTGGAATAGGAAGAAAAAAGTAGACTCGCGTGTAGCATAAAAAATGCGATTTCCTCTTTTTTTTTTTTTTTTTTTTTTTTTTATCATTGTAAATACCAGACAATAGAATCCTTAATATCTTTCAGCAGAATGCCATATAGTGCAAGTTTTTTTATTACGCAATATTAATTATTATTCTCTAAGTTTAACCAAAGGTCACGTTAGAATTTTATTAGAGGTCTGCAGAGGACTTAAATTTCCTCCCCAGTCCGAAATAATAATAAAAACATAAGCTTGGTGTGCATGGTAATAATTTTGATCCGGTCCAAAATAAAGTAAAAATAAAAATATAGGGCTGGATGGTCCGCATAATAGCATACTTGTCCAGAAAAAAAAAAAAAAAAAAAAAAAAAAAAGATATGTAAATAAAAATTAGGCCGTACTTATTGTGTCACATTCAGTTTTAACTGATTTTAAGCTTGGCTTTGCCCGGTTTAATTAGCCTTTTGCATCTAAAAAATATATTTCTTCTTACGATGATTTATTGTTAAGTTATTTGTTAAATGAACCAATTTCAAACAGACAGCAAAACCAAAATATGCGCTTCATGATGCATTAAAGAATTCCGTATCCACTTTAAGATTTATCATTATTTCCCCATGAACTTACATGAAAACTTATTTTTAGTAGATTGGGAAAATATTATGATCTCTATATAAAGTAATATGATCTATACTCGTTACAAGAACTATTTCTGTAATTATCCCTGTTAAAAAGTTTGTACTTTACACGCAAATTTTTAAACATTTATTTTAGGAAGTAAAAAAAAAAAAAGAAAAAAAAAAAAAAAAACTGATTTTTCTTTACAGGCTTACTGTTGCAAAAATACAAAAATACAAAGGTCGTTTGTGTTATACTGGTCCGAACTGCTTGAAAATTTGTCATTACTCTGCCGGCTCATCCTGCCCAGTTTTAAAATTCTTCTTTGCTTTGCCGGGCAGCGTATCTCCACAATGCTTACGCGTACAGAGCAAAATCACAAATTTTCGCCAAACAGTGCGATTTTCGCCAAATGTGGAACTGCAAAGAGAAACTTCGCGCTGCTGAACCCGTGTAAATTTGTAAATAAACATCCTGCACATTTTGATTTTTGATTGATGATTAATGTTATAGCTTTAAATCGCAAAACGAACCTTGATGATATTATCTTGAAATTAAAAAATAGTTTTCCGAATACAGAAGTATTTACTGATAATGGCAATATATTAGCATTAAGTTCCGATTTCGTATGTGGGGATAAGGCAGAAAGTTTGTAAAATTTATTCGGCCAAATTACTAATAGTAACTCTATTATAAAAAGAATGCTCAATAGCCCAAATCGGCAGTACGCCATATTATATTTCAACTATTTCTATCTTTATATATATATTTCTTTTGTGCGTGTGTATGTCACTGAACTCCTCCTAAACGGCTGGACTGAGTTTAATGAAATTTTTTGTGTGTCTTCAGGTGGATTCGAGAATGGTTTAGATTTACAAATGAAAGTTGTAACTTAATTAGTTCTTTCTTAATTAATTTTTAACCAACTCTTTCAACAACTTTTCCACCTAGATGGCGTGAGTTGTCGTAAACACGATGTCAGGATTTATTTAATGTTGAAATGAAAAATGAATTTTTAACCGTATCTTACGAAGTGTTTAAAATATTTTTTCAAAATTAATATTTTTAGAATCGTAACCGTATATTACGAAGTGTTTAAAATATTTTTTCAAAGTTAATATTTTAGTATCGTAAACACGATGTCAGAATTTATTTAATGTTGAAATGAAAAATGAATTTTTAACCGTAAGTGTTTAAAATATTTTTTCAACGTTAAGATTGTTAAAATGTTAAAATTAGTTTAAATGGTATATTTTTTTTAAAAATTCGTCAATATCCGACGGAGTTATTTTATGTTAAAATGAAAAATGAATTTTTAGGCCATTATTATTTGTGCAGATGGAAAATGTACTAAAAGTTTTCCGAAAAATTTCACGATCACAAATGTTGACGGATATCCAATATATCGTCGAAGAAATCCCGATAATGGCGGACAATCTTATCATCTATGGCGGTCATCTATGTCAACAACATAGATATTGACATTGATAACCGTTGGGTGGTCCCATATTCGCCTCTGCTGAGCAAAACATTCAATGCTCATATTAATGTTCAGTTCTGCAGTTCAGTGAAGAGCATCAAATACATTTGCAAGTATGTGAATAAAGGCAGTGATATGGCTGTATTTCGAGTTGAAAATACCAATGTGAATGCTCCTCCGGTGAATAACAACGATGAAATAACAATTTACCAAATTGGCCGGTACATCAGCTCCAATGAAGCTGTTTGGCGTATCTTTGATTTCCCAATTCATGAACGGGATCCAGCAGTTCTTCATTTAGCCGTCCATCTTGAAAATGGCCAGCGCGTATATTTCACGAGCGAGACAGCGATTGATCCTGCTATAAATCCACCAAAAACTACACTCACCGAATTTTTTGAATTGTGTAATCGTGCGGATGCTTTTGGTGCTTTTGCACGGACATTACTCTATTCAGAAGTACCACGCTATTTCACATGGGCTCCAACAAAAAAATGGATGCCCCGCAAGCAAGGCACGCCGATTGATGCATGTCCCGGTTTATTCAAATCAAACACCTTGGGACGAGTATTTACAGTCAATCCAAGGCAGACTGAGTGCTTTTATCTTCGACTGTTATTGGTTAATGTCATCAGCCCTTTGTCATTTCAAGATTTACGTAAAGTGAATGGACAACAGTATCCAACGTATAAAGATGCATGCCTTGCACTCGGCTAGCTGGAAGACGACAACCAGTGGGAGTTTATGCTTGCTGAAGTAGGACTGAACTGTACAGCTAAACAAATTCGTCTACTATTCGCTATAGTGTTGACTTCATGTTTCCCGGCCCGAGCAGAGACATTATGGGATAATCACAAAGATTCAATGACTGATGATGTATTGCATCAACATCGTTCACGGTGCAACGATCTAACAATAGTATTCAGTGACGCTATGTACAATGAAGCATTGATTGCTATTGAAGATCTTTGCATTATCATTGCAAACTTACCACTCAGTCATTTCGGTATGCATTCAACAAATCGAAATGCATCTGATTTAATAAACACTGAATTGAATCGTGAACTACAATACAATACTGTAGAAATGGCAGCGAGTGTTGCTCGCAATGTCCCACTAATGAATGAAGAACAAAGAACCATTTACGACAGCATCATACTCACAGTTTTGGCAGGACAAGGTGGATTTTTTTCTTTTTTTTTTTGGGTGCACCAGGTGGAACTGGCAAAACATTCCTTATTTCGCTAATTCTCGCCGAAATACGATCAAAATAATGGCATCGCATTGGCTGTTGCATCATCTGGCATTGTGGCAACTTTATTGGATAGAGGCAGAACAGCTCATTCATTATTTAAACTGCCACTAAATATTCAAAATAACCCAGACGCAGTGTGCAACATAAAAAAACAATCGTCCATGGCCACAGTGCTGAAATAGTGTAAAATTCTTATCTGGGATGAATGCACTATGGCACACAAACATTCGATTGAGGTGTCGAACAGGACATTGAAAGATATCAAAAACAACGACAAACTATTTGGCGGCACTCTGTTACTCTTTTCAAGTGATTTCAGACAAGCACTTCCCGTTATTCCGCGTTCAACATACGCTGATGAGATCAACGCGTGCTTAAAATCATCGTCATTGTGGCATAATGTTGAAAAAGTACAATTGAAAGTAAATTTGTGCGTTCAAAAGCTTCAAGATCCATCCGTGGAAACATTCTCAAAACAATTGTTAGATATCGGTGATGGAAAAGTTACTACAGATGAAACTGGATACATAAAATTACCTTCCGATTTCTGCACAATCATTGATTCTCAAGATGCTCTTATTGACCAGATATTTCCCGATATACACAGACGATACACAAATCATGAGTGGCTGGCAGAAAGAGCAATTTTAGCAGCAAAAAATGTGGACGTCAACGAATTGAATCTCAAGATACAACATTTGTTACCAGGAGACTTGGTGTCATGCAAATCTAATGATACAGTTTGCGATGCCACAGAAGCTGTAAATTATCCAACAAAGTTTTTAAACTCATTGGTTGGTTGGTTGGTTGTGTTTTACGTCGCACTAGTGCTGCGCATATGGGCAATTGGCGACGGTCTGGGACACTTTAAACTCATTGGATTTACCAGGCATGCCACCGCATATTTTACAACTGAAGGTTGGATCTACGGTTATTTTGCTTCGTAATTTGAACCCACCACGGTTGTGCAACGGCACGCGATTAGTCATAAAAAAATTAATGAAAAATGTTATCGAAGCCATCATTTTAAATGACAAATTCCGAGGTGAAAATATATTACTACTGCGAATCCCTATTATACCCACAGATGTGCCAATTCAATTTAAACGCCCTCAATTTCCAATTAGATTGGCATTTGCAATGACTATCAATAAGTCTCAGGGCCAAACGATGTCTGTCTGTGGCTTAGATTTGAGCACATCATGTTTTTCACACGGACAATTATACGTGGCTCTCGAGTGGGCAAATCATCCAGTTTGTTTGTATTGGCGAAAGATGGGATAACAAAAAATATTGTACACTCTGTTGCATTAAGGGATTGATATTGTTTTTTAGTAATATTGTTATAAGTAGCGATATGTATATAATTTTAAAGAATCAATTTTAATAAATTAAAAAAATAAATGATTAGTGTTTTGTTATTTTTATATTCTTTCACCGTTCACAGCGCTCCATACATCTTCCACTTATATACCACATCCTAACACACTTACAATAAGTTAGTTATTTTTTTCTAGCAAAATATTCTCTAGAAATAATTTATATGACAAAACAACGTTTGTCGGGTCAGCTAGTTTAACTATAATTTTGTATTCAAATTTTTTAAATGTATGACTTAACTTTATAAAATATTTCTCTTATAATGCAGTGATTGAATTTTCACTAAATATTCACCTTATATTTAACTATTACGTATTTTTTTAGAATATTTTAATCGTAATACAGATCGATATTTTGTCTTAAATTTTAATAGTTGAAATTCATAAAATCTTCTACGTATAATTTCCTCCTCAGGCATGTCCATTTCTCATTCATTACACCCCCAAGTAAGCTTGAGTTAAAAAGCAAAACATTAAAGCTCTCATTAATGCTATTCTATTTGTTCCTCAGTAATCATAAATAATCTATTCGTAATATATTATAAAAACAAAGTAATAATGACGTGCATAATCTGTCTATTTACCTTTCTTAAAAGAAACAAGTCGGCATAGATATATTCTGCTCAATTTATCATCATATATTTGTTATCATTAATTTCTTTTGAGAACGAACTGTATTTATGATAAAAGAAATAAATATGATAGAACACTCAACATGTTCGCGTACTGAAATGACCATCTAATAGGCTACCCTCTATCCGATTCGACACATTTAACTTATCCTAATTTGCTGACTAGTTTTATTAGGATTGCTTTCGTACTTTAACTTCCAATACAATACGATTTCTAATACAATGATCCCCATAATGTAAGTTTATATAAAGTATTGTTTTATTTTGTCATATTAAGGAAAACTTAAATTTTAAATTACTTGCAAAGTTTTCAAATTAGAATGTTTATATTTAATGAGGTGCATCATAAATGATATTTTAAAATTGGTCTGACATCTTTACGATAAAAATATTCCTCATAATGGACGTGTATAGATTTATAGTGTATAAATTTATCAAACTTGATATGTGAGATTACAATTATGAGGGTTTTGGGATTGAAGTTGGGGTCCTAGGCCTGGGTGATGTGTCCCTCTTGGGCAGCATTTCTAAGGGGTCCTAGCTGGTATTTAAGCGAGTTTCGTAGAAAACCACGGAAAACTCCGAAAGGCTAGGTCGACGAGCATGATCTGGGATGAAACCCGTCTACCAGCTTTTGAGCAATTATGAAAATCTATGCTTGTACAATTTGGATGCATATTGTCCAACAGTAGTAGCGCTGTTCAGTCACACTTTTTATAATACGCTTGATAGCTGTATCCTAGTTTTTATGCTATGGAATTTCCAAACTTGATATGTAAGATGCTTATTTTGAAAAAACATGCTAACATAATTTTTGTGCATATCACTCTTTACTAATATTATGCAACATTTTTTACGATTTTATAACAACTACTTTTCATGATCAATATCTAGAGCTTATGGCAAGAAATTTAATATAAAAAATACATTTTGTTCAAAACTGTAATAGTTTTATTTTGGTGCATGTCACTCGACAGTTGACGCTGCTATTACTGACATTTTATTATTTTCTAGATGGCTATATCTCAGCCTCTGTTGGTTATATTGCACCAAACTGCATATGTGAAATGTTAATAGTGAGGAGCTATGTTAATTAAATTTTTGTGCACGTTACCCGGTAGGTCCTTTTTACTTTCTCTTACCCATATACGCTACAGAAAATATTGTTTCGGGGTCAAATTTTCGAAATTTTCGAGTTTTTGCTATATTTACACATTTTAATATCTCCTCAATCGGAAAAACAAATTTTTAGCGGTTAGTCTCTCTGTGCATGTTGGTTAGTGTTGCTAGATTTTGCGACTTTTCTATACAAAATCCACCACTAAATTTTAAATGTAACAGTTGCCTAATCACTTTGAAAATTAATCGTCCATTATGTATATAAAATATTACTTCTCAAAATTATTGGTAACTATTGAGTAAAAAAAGTAGCAAAATCTGGCAACACTGGTGTGTCTGTATCTAAATACAAATATATATATATATATATTTAATTTAAATTAACTAAGTCTGGAAATTGTATTGGTATGTTATATGTGTGTGTGTGTTTAAATATATATATATATATATATATATATATATATATATATATATATATATATATATATATATATATATATTTACCTAAGACACCCTGAATTGTTCTAGGGTTTACAGTAGCCATATTAGCGAGACACCAGTTTTATACAAACTTTTTAGTCAATACGTATTTCATTGTTTGTAGCCAGTCTGTTAAATCATTATTGAAAAATTCTTGCTGTTCTAGGACTCATTATAAAATCAGTAGATGGCAGCACTAAAATTTAGACGTATCTGGTGAAATGTGAAGCCTATAGCCTCAAAGACTGGCCCTTCCATCTTCCATATCATGCGCGTCTGTGTAATTCTATAAGTCCAGAATAAAATTTCCTTAAAAAGAAATGTGCGTCGATAATTGCTATTGTGACTTGGGTTTTACGGGCTTTATAGCAATGCTTATTTTTGCATCCAACAAACCTTCTATTCTTTCTTTTTTTTTTTTTTTTTTTAGTTAATTTAAGCTGGTTTTCATGATTGAGGATGATTGACTACATTTGAGTCCTAGGCCTATAGATGAATTATCCTCCATGGAGATCTTTCTAACCCGTATGTACTCGAGTTTCGGAGAAAACCATGGAAAACACCGAGCGGCTAGGTCGACGAGTGCGACCTGGGATCGAACTTCCCATCTACCAACTCTTAGTATGTAGAACCGCTCAGCCACTGGTGGGGCTGTTTTTATTTACTTTATATCTGTCTTTATATTGGGTTGAACAACAATTCAAAAAAGTTACGACCATTACCTAGGTTCCATTTAGTTAAATTGTACTTTATTTCTGTGTTTTTCGTTCATATAAACAAATAAAGAGAGAGACATCATTATTTCGTCTCCTAACATTATATATAATTAAATATTTCATACGTAATTAAAAATAATTACATAAGCTACATCTGACAAAAATTATTACATTTCGTACTGAGCATAATATCACTAAATTGATTTGCGCTCTATGATTAATTCTTCCTCATTGATGAATTGATACATCATGCGAATTGTATGAAATTAGTCAGTGATATCCTACACTATAATATCGATAACATTTCTTAAGTCCAGAGTTTTATCAACCCCACCAGTGGCCGAGAGGTTCTGCTCTCGGAACTGGTAGACGATAATTACCGGGTTCGATCACAGGTCACGTTTGTTGACCTAGTCGTTTGAAATTTATCATAGTTATCTCCATAGTGTTTTCTCTAAATACGGGCTAGGGCCTCTTAAAACGCCCCCATAGCATTCCACCCAGGCTTAGGACCCAAATGCAGTCAATCGGTCTTAATTTTACAGACATTTATCGAACTATGTTTTCTCTTTAACGCATCATAATTTGTAAATTTAGAAAAGTTTTGTATGAAAAATATTTTTTCTAGGAAAAGTTATACAGCAAATGCTTTAAGGAGGAAGGTTGTGTCGGAATACCTGAGGGCTGTGTCGAACAGCAAATTTGCCAAGTTCTTCTTCGATACGGAAAGTCTATTGACTGTGTTCGATTCATTTTACAAGGATACTTACAAAAAAACGCAGCAAGTTATATGGCCGTGGCATTGTCTAAGGATGCTGAAATGGTAAGTAAATTTATTTATAGTATCAGAGAAAAATGTAATCTATATTGATATCATATATAGACTCCTTAGTAATAACTTCTTTTCAATTTTTGGATACTTAAGACAACGACATGCCGTGTCACTTTTTTTTTTTTTTTTTTTTTAAACCAAGGAGATTAGAAGTCTGGTAAAATTGCAATTATATGCATTTAAAATTTATACAGAACGATTAGAATTTGTACAGGGTGGCTATTAAGTATCCGGAAAAAGTATCTGATAATAAACAATTAGTGAAATGTCAAACAAATTTAAAGCTTCTATTTTTGCAACAGGTAATGTCTAATAATTATTTTTTACTATGAGTTTTCAAAATGGTGGTCATCGGCTTCGATGCAAGCTGCAATCTTCTTCGGAAGTGAGGTGACGGTGCGGCGCAAGTAGTTTGGATAAAAATCATCCTATATTTTACTCAGGACTTTCTTGAGTCTATCAAATGTATGATTTTCTGTGTTCTCAATTGTTCTTCTAAGAACCCACTCACTGAAAAATCCATTGGATACAAATCAGAGCTGTTAGAAGAACACAGGTTTTTGGTCAGATACCTTTTCACTTTGACATCGATTAAAGCAAACGTTGATTTGACTCCATGGGCAAGAGCACAAGCTTGGTTAAAGATCTTAGTTAGGTGATTTTGCTTCCATGGAAGTACAGCTTTCTCTAATACATCTTTTTGATAAACTTTTCCATTATTTTTTCACGTTTTCTTCGAAAAAATCCAGTTGAGTCTTCCCATTGTTGCTAATCTCAGCCCAAACCATCAAACATTTTAGAAACAAAGACCTTGTCGCATCTTTCTGTTTTCTGGTGTTCTTGAGAGCTAGCTCCAAAAGTTTGGGATGATTCTGAGAATTTTTAGCGACTTAAACAGTAAAATCTTTCTCATCGGACCACAAAATATCTTAGATGCGCCGCACTTTGAAAAAAATCACGAAACTTTTTCCTTTATCTAATAGATTTTGCTTTCCCTGATCTCTCAAAAGCTGCCCATTGAGTAAATGCAAATTATTTTAATAGATAATATTTAAAGATAAAAGCATTACAAACAACAAAAAAGTGGTTATAATAAAGTACTCGTAGGTAGTCCATAAAAGCTCCTCAAAAATTTTCCGGATACTTAATACATGATATATCACATATTATATGTCGTATTAGTATCTTCAAAATTAATAAACGTTTTTACTTCCTGAGCATATATTATGTAATGAAAGTATTGTAATCATGAAAAAATTCGACAATAAGACTTTTGGTTTATCTATACGTTTTGAGACCCCATGAGTTTAATTGATCGTACTCTCATATCATTAATTATTTTCAGAATATTACTTACAACTTTGAATAAACACCATAAAATGCAATAAACTCGCAACAATTGTTTCGGGTCGAAAAAACACATGGCCCTTCATCAGGAGAATAAAGTAAGCACGAGTGCTGCAGTCAAAGCGGCAAAGGTGCGTTGCCGCTTTGACTGCAGCACTCGTGCTTACTTTATTCGCCTGATGAAGGGTCGTGCGTTTTTTCGACCCGAAACAATTGTTGCGAGTTTATTGCATTTTATGGTGTTTATTCAAAGTTGTAAGTAATATTTTTTACAACGCCAGTTTTGTGGTGCTTTTTTATTAAATATTTTCAGAATGACTGACATATGTTATTCATGTTCCCTATGGCATATTCTGTATCGAAAATAGTATAGATATCCCTATTGGTTTACGTAGAGGGCTGACAAAAGTTTGCAGATGTATTACTATCTATAAGAGGCATTTTTTACAAACATGTTTTGATATTTTTATTCTTTAAAGAATACAACGTAGTTAATGTACATTATTAAAATAAATAAAGCCATTTTTACTGTAGAATAAGGTATAGTTCGCGCAACAGATAGGTTTATAGTGCCCATAAAGTTTTTCACATAAATTACGGTATACAAAAGAAAATTGCTCAATATAAATTTTCTGTGTTCTTTCCTCTGTTACTTTTTCTGTTGTTTCAGTACGCTATAGTCTGTGTATGCAATATTTAAACGATACACGGGTCTATACAAAAACAACCTTTCTAATGTTTTCTCTTTTGAAATAAATCCATAGAAATGTATTTGAAAGGTTCTTTCCTGTGTAGTTATATATATATATATATATATATATATATATATATATATATGTAGCCTTGTGGCTTTCAGACAATATACAGGGTTACATAAAAGTACTCTGTTGCATGGTTTTCTTTTAAAAGTAAATAAATAATGCGGATATTCGTGCGATTTCTTTTTCTATATTTGAAAACAATAATGTATTTTAAGGTGTAATCATACAAAAGTAAAATATATCGAATGTTAAATGATGTGGAATACATAAGTACAGTTTAAAGTATTTATAATCCATGCAAATTGCATCATCTTTCTTTCTTGTTTTCTTTCATTCATAAATCTTTTTATGTAAAAACGTCACGCCATTTCGAGTTAGTCAGAAAACGTAATCGCTATAGGCAGAAATAGGCTTCCCTAAATTCCAAGAATACTATTAACATTTTGACTTATTTAATTATAACTTCCTTTTATATTCAACAGAAAAAAGTATTGAATTTGTGAAAATTTTTCATTTCCAGTTTTCGATGTGTTTACAAATTTTTAGTGATCCCAAAGACAATTTCATTATTTTCAGAAAATGTCCTGCCTGTGTGTTTCGAAAATTTTGTAAACGCTATATCTCACAAACCAATGGATGCAATTATATATAAATTTATATTTTGTTTGATCTTGACTTGTGTTGCTCTTGATTAACTCTTGATGCATATTTCTTATCAGGGAGCACTGCCATCCTATTTTTAAAATAATTTTTAATGCGGCAGTATCCGAAAAATTTCGTATTCGTATTTTTGTATTGCTTATATACACACACATAAAAAAAAAAAAAAAAGTTTTCTTTAGCGCCTTGTATGAATAGAATTAAGATTTACAGAACCTCACAAAATATTAAGATAGATCAAGAGCTATAGCTGGAATAAGCTACAATTGAATTTTAGTTTTAATTAAGCCTTTTTAAAAAATTTTCAGTGTGATTATGATTTTAAATTAGTCTATCTATCTCTCTTTCTGTCCGTCCACTTGTACGTGCTGTCACTACTGCAAATATTCATGAGATTTCATGAAACTGACATATGCAATTCAAGTTCGCTATGAGATGTTTACTACTGAAAATGGGGTAAATACCACGACCAATTTGTATACAGGGGCACCCGAAAGAATTGCAAAGCATTGCATTCCATTAAAGGTATTTCTAAAAACCATATTTTTTTTTTCCACAAATCATTATGGAATTGATATTTATTATTCATATGGTTAAAAAAAATAAAAAGTTTTCTATAGAACAAGGTGTGTTTAGCGTCAAAATTTACGGAGCCACATTAAAATACTCAGTTATATTAATTGCTACTATTGGAAATTTCTAGAATTACAGTTCCTTTTGCATTAAGCATGAATTATGAATTCATTTAGTCTATTTGTCTGCCTTTTTCTCTGCATGTCTGTCTGTTATTTTATCACCTAGGAAAAAAATACATTGAAGGTTTAAAGATCGCATCGAGTACGTACAGTTCAAAAGTGTTAATAATCTATGCGAATCTATGCAATTTTTCGTCCTCGTTTATTTTAAAATTAGATTACAAAACAAAAAAAATAAGTTTTTAAATAAAATCTTGCCTTCTTTTTATTATCATTTAGGGTAGCGATTCGGTCATCGAGTGCATCGGAGATGGAATGAGCCTTGCAGCCCGAGAATCCTGGAATGAGGGACGGAGGAATACTCGAACCAAGAAATTGTCAATGTATGCTAGTTCCCTCATTGACGGTGTTACGACATGCTTCTGGTACTTGCCTTTCTGGACTACACGATACAGACAGGATTACGATTTCGAGAATAGAAAATACTACATTCTTCTGGCAACTGGCGATATGACTCCAGATTGGAGTGAGTATTTACATTACGTCATATACAACATGTTCCAAAATTTTTTTCCTTGGCTTAATTTCATGAAATAGGAATATTTCATGCCTATTATAAATTGAAAATTTTAGTCAAAATGTTACAAACATTTATAAAATTAATTAAAAAATTTAAGGGACTAAATTTACAGAATTAAAAATAATTATTCATTTCTATACGACACCTCACACAAAAAATATACCATAAGAATATTGCGAAAAAAACAAATAGATGAGGAAAAACCTTTTTCTCTCTCTCTCTCTCTCTCTCTACAAAGCATAGAACAAGAAGATAAATTGATAAATGTATAAAATACACTTATTGTCGATTTTAACAATTTAACTTCGAATTTGAATAGTTTTGTGGGTTTATTTATTTATTTTTTTTTTTTTTTTATATAATTTTGAAGGAAAGGTCGAATAATAACAAGAAGGGAAAGTAACTTTTCCAAGAATCGTTCCTGAGTCTTTGGCAGTGTGGTGCGGTGTTCCAGTTAAGAATAATTGAATACGCAAAAGTCTCAGGCCTGGGTGGTCTCTATGGAGGTCGTTCTAAGTGGGCTCTAGCTCGTATTCATGGGAGCTTCGGAGAAAATCAAGGAAAACTCCGAATGGATAGGCCGACAATTGCGACCTGAGATCGAACCCGGTCACGTCAGCTTTGCGAGCAGAACTTCTCTATCACTGGTTGGATAGAGCCCTTTGGCATGATACACCAATGTACCACCCCTGATTGTATCTTCCATATCTGATCTGCGCTATTCATTTACATAAAATATAGCATCATGATGCAGGTTCGAATCCTCTCATGATCATTTTTTTCCCTCTTGATCTAAATTAATTCGACTTCTCCTTCAAAAATATGTAGTACTACATTTTTGGTCAAAATTTTGTCATTAATTTTTTTTTATTTATTTATTTATTTATTTATTTCTAATGGCGCGACGCATATGCCACAAGCATTGGCCGAGAGGTCGCCGAAATGATGACCATTTGTGAAGGAGCACCCAATGGGCGGTCATCGCTACCCCTAACAGGGACAACACATCCATGCCTTATCCGGGATTCGAACCCAAGCCCAACCGTGTAGAAGTCAGAGACGCTAACTACCACACCGTTTGGGCGACGGTTTTGTCATTAATAATGTTTTCAACTTATCACACAAATTTCATTGCAGATAAGATTTCAAATTCTGTTTTTAAATATTGATCTTAGTAGTAATCCACAAGCCACACAATATAGCTTGCTTTAGCTCCACTAATACCCAGGAGATTCTGTTCTCAAACCTAGTAGACACGGTAAAGTGCAAGATTCGAACGTAGGTCCCGCTCGTCAGCCTAGCCGTTCAGATTTTTCGTGTTTTTTTTTTTTTTTTTTTTTTTTTTATCAGAAACACGCATGAATTCAGAGACCCAGGTAGGGCACTCTATTCAAGCTTAGGACAATTATAAAGTCAATCGGTCTAAAACTTTAGAACAAAAAAGTGAAAAAAGGGGGGGGGGGATTAAAAGCGTTATATTTCAGCAGATCTCACATTGTAAACAGCTAAATGAAGATCTCCAAAATGAATTTTATTCTTGCTGTAGCTCCCTGCATGAATACTACTGAAGTACAATAATATACGTTTCGTAAATGCATTCTATAATAAATACAAAATGCATTCTATCTTAGTGTTGGTATTCGGGTTAAAGCCAATTGTCTACACTGAGGACCTGAGCTTAAGGGGATGACCTCTGTGGCGGTATTTTTATGAGGTCCTAGCCCTTATCTACAAAAGTTTTGGAGAAAACTACAGAAAACACCAAACGGCTAGGTTGATGCGCGCAGCCAGGCATCGAATCCAGAACTTTCCGGCGCCCAGTTTTGAATGCAGAACCGCTTGTTTACTCATTCTATATTAGTATTTATACAATTAGTGTAATATGAGGATAAAATACTGATTAAAAATATTAAAGGATAAAAATATTTAGCCTTGAATAATGAATCAACAGAACAGCTACTACGCAAATCCGCAAAGCATTGTCTCAAGTCTGGTTAATATCAGTTAATGTCGGGCTAATACTCATAAATTCTGCTTGAGTATTAGTACACTTTATATTACACTTTTTATAGTTTTGCTATATATACATGTGTGTGTGTGTGTGTGTGTGTGTTCTCCGATAAAAATATGTTTGGTTCGTAAAACCAAATTTATTTTGTTGACCGATGTTCTAGATTTATATTGTCACTTAAACAGCAATTTTGTACACTTAACAAACTAACTTCCTTCGATTGACAAGAAGACAATGCATGAAAGAAAAGTCACGGTTACTGGATAGTCCAGCAAGCTGCGTCATAGTGCATAAACAACTCTGTGTATAAGCAACTCTGTGCATGAACAACGAGGAAGCAATGTGCTCCATTCAATTTTGCTAACTAATTTTTTTTAGAGGAAGTATAAAAAAGAAGAAGAAGAAGAAAATTGGTTGATTTAATAAAATTTTGTCAATTAATTTTTATTTATTTATTTATTTATTTTTATTTATTTTTATTTTATTTTTTGCGCGTGTATGTCGGTTGTATTACATTTAAAGATTTATTTATTTTTTAGAATTAAAACGTCACGATAAGAAATGGGCCTCAGAGAAAGCTCTCAACCTTACTGAATATAGCGAATGTGAAGAAGATGTCTGTGATGCTACAGTTGAAACAAGTAAGTTTTATTTAATTATGAATCACGAAGCTAAAACTTTTTTTTTTTTTTTTTTTTTTTTTTACTAAGTAAGTATTTTAACGCGTTCACTACACATTTTCTTTTTATTTTTTTGGAACGATTCCTTCTTTTTAGTGATAGTTGATGGCTTAACTGTAAACAATCTCGCAATTTATGTATGGATCTGCCCTTAATTATAATTACGTAATTTGGATAGCCATTTTATGAGTTTTCATTCATCACACATGTATTTGCTTTTCGTGCGGGTATACCAACTAAAACAAAATGTAATAATAATATATATTATAACATATACTTTAGAGGTCTTTGTTAACACATAATAATATATATATTTGTTATCTCGAAGTTTTTTCCCTTCAATACGGAGCGTCAACAAATGCGAATAGATTTTAATTTTAAAACTAACAGAAGAGTTTTTTAAATTTAATTATATTTCACTATTAGTAGTCTATATTAAAATTAAAATTTCAAAATTTTCTTAATATATATTTATCAGAATTAATTCGGTCGTTAACTGATTATGAGGTGATAGAGTTAGTTAGAAACTGTTTTCTAATGCTCTGAATTCAAAGTGAAAAGAAGTGAAAGTATTTTTAATTGTTTCTTATGTCGCAGTAAAATGATTCAGTGATTAAAAAAAGTGTAGTTCAGTGATTAAAAAAAGAAAAAAATCAAACAAACACCATAAATTGCAAAAACACCCATCAATTGTTTCGGGTTGTTAAAACTAACTAAGCACAACCTAGAAAAAAACTAATGCTGCACACGTTTAGTTTAATGGTATATAATTCAGAAATAAGTTGATAAGTAAACTTTAAGGGATGTAAAATATGTAAAATAAGGGATGTAATGTAATGATATTTAAATTTACGTAAATCATATAGGGACACTAAATTTTTCGTTGAGATTAAGCAAATGGTTCGTGTACAGGGAAATTCAAGAGAGTTCAAATATATTGCGTCTTTCTAGGTTCAAACGGTGTAAGCCAGAAACATGTATGCTGTAACACTCCATAAAATTTCATACAGTTCTTTATAATCTTTATTTTTTAAATTACAAGATTTAAATGCACGAAATGATAAATAAAGTTTGTGAAAATGAATTTTTTTTTCTTTCTTTCTCTTACCCATATATATGGAAGGGAAAATATTTGTTTGAGTGAGAAATTTTCGAAATTAAGTTTTTGTTATATTTACACGTTTTGAAGTCTCCTGAATCCTATAAACAGGTTTTTAGCATTTGATCAGTGCGTGAGTGTTTGTGTGTGTGTCTGTCTGTTATTAGCATATCTCAAGAACAAATATTAGCAGGAAGTCTAAACTTGGTGTTCTAAATGTATATCATTTAGGGATGCAAAACTAACCTTTTCGATAAAAAAAAAAAAAAAAATGATTCGTGTACAGGGTAATCCAAGAGAGTTCAAATACATTGGGTCTTTCTAGGTTCAAACTGGGTAAGCCAGAAACATATATACTCTAATACTCCATAAAATTCCATACAGTTTTTTATAATCTTTAATTTTTAAATTGCAAGCTTTGAATGCACGAAATGATAAATGAACTCTGTGAAAATGAATATTATTCTTTTATTTTTGCTTTCTCTTACCCATATACATGGAAGGAAAAATATTTGTTTGGGTGAGAAATTTTAGAAATTAAGTTTTTGTTAAATTTACACGTTTTGAAATCTCCTGAATCCTATAAACAGGTTTTTAGCATTATTTGATCAGTGTGTGCGTGTGCGTGTATCTGTCTGTTTTTAGCATATCTCAAGAACAAAAATTAGCAGGAAGTCTAAACTTGGTGTTCTAAATGTATATCATATAGGGATGCAACACTAACCTTTTTCGATAAAATCAAATAAATGGTTCGTGTACAGGGCAATCTAATAGAGTTCAAATACATTACATCTATGGACGCAATTTAAAGTAGGTACAGTTTAACATCTGCAGTTTAAAGACTGCACTAAACAAAATGAAATGAAGAAGATATATATTTTATATGCATAAAAGCATGTTACGTATAGATTATAGTGGGAAAAACATAAACCCTTCGTTTACGGGGTTGCCCAAAAATCCAGAATGGAACTATACTTGGAAATTGCTGAAATTGCATTTCAGGTTGCGCTATGGGTTATTAATATAGGATAAGGACTATATTTAAGCAATCAATGTGGTGCGTATATAGTTTTAAAAACGTGCATTACTACTAATAATTAAGGGAGGCTATTTTTTTTTTTTTTTTTTTTTTTATTTATTTATTTTTTTTTTATTGAATGTAATGGGTGGAAATGCTTTACTATATTTTACCATGTCCAGGAAAACTGTTCAGGTATGAAAATTAATTTCTCCTACCCATATGGTAAATAAAGATTTTTTTAAAGTTAAATTTTCAGTTCTTGTTTTTTGTATAATTACGAATTTTGAGGTTCTCTAAATACTGAAACAAAGTTTATAACAGTTTTTTTTGTGTATGTCTGTTATCAGAGTAATTTAAAACAAATAACAGCCGGAAATTCAAATTTTTATTTTGAAATTCAGATGTTTGATACTTTAATAGTTTGGTCAAGATTGTTAAGTTTGAATAAGTGGTCGGGTGAAAATTATCTGAATAAGTTGGAAAAAACTTTTAAATATAAAAATAGCCTTGTACTCTATATAAATGTAGGTACTACTATATTAAAACGGGGAATTAAGGGGAGCGATAGCTCTCCTAACACGAAATTACACTCATTGCCATAAAAATTTGCACACAAAGAAAGAGTTGTCAAAATGCAACGAAATTTTACATATGTGAGTAGAACGTTGATATACGTAAATGATAAAAAATTCAAAGCAAAATCATCGTTTATTGCAGGAAAAATTACTGAAGAATGGAGGTTTTAGTACGCTGATGGGCCACCTCTAGCATAAATGCGCGATGCGACACGGGCAGGCATTGAGGAATACATGTCCCGTATGATGTCTTACAGCAAGTGATCCCAGATATGCTCAATCGCTAACAAATCTGGGGATCGAGCAGGCCAGCGAAGGGTGGTAATGGGGCGAAGGCAGTCCTGTTACGCCCTTGCTGCGTGTGGCCGAGCATTGTTCTGTAGAAAAAAAGACTCCTGGGAGCCCTGCCATAAGTGACAACACATGTGGTTGAAGAATATCACGGACGTAAAGCTGTACTTTCATGGTGGCGTGGATCAATATTAGGGGAGATCGTGTGTCGTATGCGATGGACCACATACCATCACACCAGCTGTGGTTGCTGTGTGCCACTCTAAAGCAAAGTCAAAATTGAAGAGTGCACCACGGGGCTTCCACACATGTACATGATTATTATCACTATCAAAACTGAATCTGTATTCGTCGCCGAAGGCGACCTGGTTCCATTCGGTTGCAATCCAGTCCTGTCGAGCACGACACCACTTCAAACGGACGCAAAGGTCGAGGGGTGTCATTGGCAGCACACGTAATGGGCATTGAAGTAGCAAATGTCCTTCAGCCAGGGGCCTTGCAATGGTACGGATAGATATACGGACCCGTATTGAAGGTGTTGACAATGTGACAGTTGGCGGACAATGCGACAGTTGGTGCTATGCGTGCATGTCGTATTATGTGACGGTCTGCTCGATTATTATTGATTTGTCAAAGGCGTCCTAAGCCTGGTCATCGTGTAAGCGATTTCTCTCTTGTCTACAAGTCCAAACACCTCCTCACAGTAAAATTAGAATGGCCTAGGTAGCGGGCTACTGACTGAGCTGACCACGCAGCTTAAATTATCCCGAGGTTCTTCCCCTCTCGCACTCTAACAGCCGCTCATATTACCTTCGATGGCGAAGTAACGGCATCTCTATTTAAAACACGTCCCTCTGCGACACATTAAGTATACGCAAACAAGCTCTGCTTACCTGTTTTATACTTCAAAGAGAATGGAGTTCAACGCCATCTTTGGTTTTACGCAATGCGCGATCATGATGCATTTATAATCATTTAATTATCAGTCTAGCACGTATCTTCATGCCAAGTTTTGTTACGATTCTACAATTACTTCTTGGTGCGCAGATTTTTATGGGAATGAGTGTATTTGTGAAATAAAAATTGTTCCTAAACCTAGTTTGAATTTTTTTTTAACTTAGGTTTTTATGCAGTACAAACAGGTGCGGCAGTGAAATGAGCGACTTTGAAACCTCCACCAGCGATACAAATTTATTCACAGCGATATAAAAGAATTACAACATGAATTTACAATGCTTGCAATTTGTGAGGAATGTTTCTGAACAACTTGCACACCTTGCACAGACATGTCACGACACAAAATGTCCATCACTTGAAATCGCAACATTCTCTGGTGTGCGCACGCGTTTCGCACTTCCACCCCTCTTTCTCATCACATTACCCGTTTTCTCAAAGTTCTGTACCCACAATTTGATAGCATGCACCGACGGAACTGGGGCATGACGTGGGAGATTGTAATGATCACGAAATGCACGCTGCGCGGCCACGTAGCTGTCGTTGTTTTTGTAAAATGCCTTCACAGCAAAAGCGCTTTGTTCACCGGTCCAAGACGCCATCTCAACTGAACACCGATTCAGGGTCAATGGCAAAGGTTTGTTGTCCAGATGGCAGCACTCTCGTTTTCTTATTCCTAACGTAACTTGCTATTTCCAGGGTTTCAAAATCGCCCGTTTCACTGCCGCTCCTGTTATAATCTAACCCCTCAATCTGTAATCTGTCATTTTATAATTGAAATGCTGAGTAAGAGAATGTCATGTGGGTGCCACACAAGATTATTTATTTTTTAAATGTTTGTAGACTATACTGCTTTGGGTTTCAGAAGCATATTGCCCTTTTATAAATATTTCTTTTAACCAGTTGGAAAATAATTGCACATGATGTATGGAATACATTTTTTAATCAAAACGTAATAGTCACGAAAATAAATTTATTTTGAGAAAAACTAAAGGCTTAAAGGTAGGAAATTTAAAATTTGCATTGATATTAAGTTACAACGTAAAATTAATTATATACAATCAGAATCAATGAAAATTAAAAATATGACTAATGAGAGGGATATAAAATGTGCTGAAGGCGAAAATGTTAATGTCGCTAGGTTGTAGGTGTAGGCTTTTAAGGCCGATTGGCTATAAAAAGGACCTAAAATTTGGCAAGTTGATCTCGTGAGGGGTCTTTTTAAGGGGTCTTAGCCCCATTCTTGGAAATTTCGGAGAAAACTACGAAAAGCTCCAAGAGGCTAAATGGTCATCTGATAGCAGATGGGTTAGGGCTCTGACCGTCTATTCCCAGATGTCGAGTTCGAATCGAGGTTTAGGCATGATGTTCGTAGTGGTTCACAATCCCCATTAAGCTGTAGATCCCGGTCTAATGAGCCTTTATGTGAAAAAACGTCCGTAGAACGACAGCCTCGACCCGAACGGCTAGATTGACGAGTACGATTTGGGTTCGAAACTAGTTCGGAACCTCCCGCTTACCAGCATTGAAAACAAAAACATTTCAATCACTGGTGAGACCTTTAATAATGTAGAACAGGACAATGTTATATTCATTAAAGCTTGCAAGGAAAGGAGTAAGAATAAAGCGTATGCGTTTGTGAAATTAAAGCTTATTGTCTATACAAAAGGTTTAGGCTTGTGTTAAAATGTTCTGCATGAGAATTTTTCTCTTGCGACTAGAAAGTGGTTATTTGCCCATATTCATGTGAGTTTTGTAGAAAACAATGCAAACACTTAACAGCTAGGTTGGCGAGCGCGAATCAAGCTCGAACTTGCACCTCCCGTATACTAGTTTTAAATGTTGCTATTGGGGTTGAGCACAGCTGATTGCACGAGGGTCCTAGTCTTGGATGATGTGTCCTCCGTGAGGTCTTTTTAAGTGTTCCTAGACCGCATTTACTCGAATTTTGAAGAAAACCACAGAAAACTATTGACATCAACAAACGTTACCTGTGTTTGAACCTGGCACCTCTCACCTACCAGATTTTAAAGTAGCATATCTCACTACTGATGGGACGGAAGAAAGTGATTCGCAGATTATAGGGAAACTGAAAGCGAAGTTAAAGGACATGATAAAGAGTTTTCGAAGATTTCCAACGTTTTCTAAAATCACTTCTACTAGTATTCTCGAATTAAAATGTTTCATTCATTTAATTTATAGGTTTACTTTACTGATATATATATATATATATAATAAGTAAATAATTACAAAAATAAATCAAAAAAGAATTAAAAAAGAATTAAAAAAAACAATGGGTGACAAAAATAAGGACCATGGGATGTCTATGGTTTCTTGAAGATTATGAAGATGGTGTGTATGAAGTTTAGGGTTTTTGTAGGAGAATCGCTTCCTTGAGATAATTCTCCCTCTCCGGTGGAATTATCTCCAGGGGGCGCGAATTTTCAGTCTGTCAAAATAATTCTTCAATACCTTTAAAACGAAAGATTAAACGATAGATCTGTGATAACTTAAAACAAAATTCAACAATTTATTTTCTTTTTTAACAAAGATAAAAAAAAGGATTTTCTAAGATGGTGCAAAATTGTCTTTCTCTCGTGATTTAATGTCATACTTCTCTGAGATAAAAAAAAAATCACTCATATTCGTCATGGAAAATAATTTTATAGAAAATTTTTATTACGTGAATTTATATGGGAAAATATAGGAAAAGTTTTGTAATGGTCATACTATTGTGGTGATTTTTGGGAGTACACCTCGAAGAACGGAATACACAAGGCATGAGTCCAGTAGTGACGATTTTTGCTATTTTTATTCAAACTTAACAAAAAAAAAGGTTGTAATACAAAGAAATTAAAAAATTATTACAAAATGCTCGCCTCCGAGCATCCTCAAAAAAACATGCTACACCTTTTTAAGCACCAAGTCTCTCTCTGCTCTTTTGAGTGTCTCTCACCCCCGAGCACACCTTCGAAGGGGGGAGGGAATACCCCACACGAAGCACTGATTCGTTGATCGTGATATCACTCTGCCTGTGACATCATTTTCCTCCAATCTTCGTCTACCCGAAACTCAGAGAAATGTCGGTAGCAACAAAAGCCATGCGTGAAATTGGAAACTAGTGATGTTACCGCTTCCATAGAAAATATAAAATTTTTTCACACAAAGTATCTGTCGTTCAGACGGTCTCCATGGCTCCGTTCAGTCTGGTCACACGACCCCTGACCTCTTGGAATGTTTGTAACTTTCACTCCAGCACACTATATTAGTGATATATGTTTTCATTTATGCTGAAATGTGTAATTACTAGGAAATTTTTCGAGAAGGGGAAACGTAAAGTGCATGTACGTGTAAATGTACATTTATAAATTTTACGACATTTCCAATCCAGATTCTACTTATTTTTAATTATTCCTTTACTTGTTTCAGCTTCTCATGATTTGAAAAGTGAGCCAACAGCAGTTACAGCCGTATCCGAAATGGCTTCACCCACTAATAAAGTTAAAAGCTCCTGTAAAATAGTTCCTATCACAAGTGGTGCTTCATGCTTGTTTAACACTTGCATTACAGCAATTCTTTTCATGATGCTATTCTTTACCATGAAAAAGTTATTTGATCTCATTATTTATGTGTAAAAATTCTTGAAGAAAGGCGATAAATGCCATTTAATATATGTATATATATATATATATATTCCATGTACATATTATATTTATATTACTATAAGCGTATACATATTCATGTTATTGTTAATGTTAGAAAATGAATGACATTTAAATAAAATATTTTTGCATTCAAATCGGGTACTTGTTTCTTTCTTGCATTTTGTTTACATTTCACGGAAATGTTTTGCGATTTCCTTACAAGCAATAACGTACAGTCGGTAACAAAAATATCCGAACGCTAGCAAAAATTCCTATGTAAAAAAAGTAGAGTTAATACTGTTTTGTTATATGAATCCTTGTCGAATCTTGTTCTTAGTATTCGACAAGGATTTATTTAACAAAACAGTATTAACTCTACTATTTTTATCTAGAAATTTTCGCTAGTGTTCGGATACTTTTGTTACCGACTGTAACTAGCATTACAAAGACGAAGTTGAAATAAATTTCAATCTGAAAGTAAAGTCAGATTTTTTGGAGTAACTCTAAAAAACCTAGTTTATTTTTAAGTTTAAACCAGTTTTTTTTTTTTTTTTAATTATTATTTTTATAAAGTTATTTAATTTTTATTTTTTCAATCCTTAAAACCTTGACGTTAAAAAGTTCGCGAAGGCTCATATAAAACTGAATTCAAAACGCACTCTCGTCTAACTCTTCTCTGTTCACTATTAATTATTTTACTCTATTAATCTGTATAGATATTAACACAATTAAAAAAATAAAAGTATACTCTTCACAACAGACAAAAGGTGTGTGATCCAGATTTCTTTTGTATTTTCTATATAAATAATAGTATTGCTAAGTTACTCAGGGAAAATAAAATGGGGTTCTGTAATTGGAGGAATGGAGAGGAGTTGGCACACAGCGTACAGTCAGTAGCAAAAGTACCCGAGCACTAGCAAAAATCCCTATATAAAAAAAAGTACACTTAATACAGTTTTGTTGAATAAATCCTTGTCGAATCCTGTTCTTAGTCAGACTAAGAACACGATTCCACAAGGATGTATTTAACAAAACAGTATTAAGTGTACTTTTTTTATATAGGGATTTTTGCTAGAAAAAACTTTTGGAAAAAAATTGCTAGGAAAAAAATTTTCTCCAAGCCCGGCCCGGCCCGAGTACACACAAAGATATTGAGCCCGAGCCCGGCCTGACCCGAGCCTACAAAAGAATGTTAAGCCCGACCCTGGCCCGGCCCGTGCAATGATTCAGATGATGAAGTACGTTCCTTTATTTAACTATTATTTTTTATAATATTGTAATATTTTGTAATATTGATATTTTTGACGGTGTATTTACTTTTTCAGTTGATGGATGAAACGTTGCAAATTTTCATCGAAAATCCCATGGATTTCGATAAAGTTTGCCAAACGTTTGTGGAGAATCCCATGCCTTTGCCACTGTATTACCGAGCCGGGACAGGATTTCAAGTAAGTTTGTTTCTGTGTTCTTGAGTGTAATCTCTTTATATATATATATATATATATATATATATAAGTGTCTAATTTTTTGCTTTTATTCTAGACTTCTGCTAGACCTGTTGGAACCGGACCTACGTATACGACTGGTGGAGAGATTTCCTGCGCAAGTACGTACTTTTATACTCAGATTTTTTTTCTCTTTTTACGATGGAACTTATTTTATATATTTTCTATTTTTTGTTTTTACAGATGGAGGATGCTGTTACTATCACCGAGCGCCTGCGTCGAAGAAATAACAAATACCAAGTGGAAGAAATCCGTTATAAAGCCCGTGTCGACTCAGACCATCGAGCTAGTATATCTGCTCGATGACTCAGACAAGCTTCTCGCGCACGTGCGAGGTGTACCCATGTTTGCGGTGATAGACTCCGTGCATCAATTGTTTTCAAGTTTGATTCGCCGTTCCACTCAAAGTTTGGACCCTACAGACCTGATACGACTTTGTATTTGGGCGGAGGGATTGGATAAGCCAATAACTACGAAACTCATTTCCGTCTCTGAGCTCACCGTTGAGAAAGTGATGTCTGCCGTCATGAAGGTCCTCCAGTCGAAAAATAAAATTCAGCTTGATGAGGGTTTTTCGGTGGATGTCATGACTATTCACAGACCTATCGGTGCTGGAGGACGAAGAATTTCAAATATTTCCGTCGATCGCCTCCAAAAGAGATCCATCCTGACCATTCCCAAGGATGAAGAAGGACTGTGTTGTGCGAAGGCTATCGTGTTTGCTAAAGCCCATTTAGAGAAGTATCGATGGGCAATTGAAGCCATGAGGCAACGCGACCGTCCGGCACTTATGAACCGTGCCCGAGTTCTGCATGCTGCAGCCCAAGTTCCCCTAGGTCGTTGCACGTTTCAAGAAGTCGCTCAGTTCGAAGAGCATCTCAACATTCAGATTGCTGTATTGTCGTCGGATAATCGCAATCGAGTAAGTTTTATTAAATATGCATATTTAAAATATTTTTCTTTATTGACATTTGCTGATTTTAAAATGTTTCTTTTATTTTGTAGGTTTCGTACAAAGGTGTGGATAGACCCCAGCGTATCAATTTGTGGCTTCACGATGAACATTATGACGTCATGAAGTCACTGAAAGCCTTCTTCGGTAGTAAATTTTACTGCGAACGTTGCGATGTGCCTTATCATAATATAGCCTATGAACATCGATGTGCCGAAGCATGTTACGTGTGCATGAGAACAGAATGTCAACCGGGCCAACCTCAAGGATGCCAGGACTGTGATTGTCTCTGCAAACCGAGTGATTGCTTTGCAGCCCATAAAGCCCTAACAGAGAATCAGGAATTCTCCCTCTGCGATCAGGTAAATGAATAGTCTTAGTTAAAAAATTTACATAATGTAAGTGTAAATGTATATGTATCCATGTTGTTGTTTTTTCCAGGTCTGTCAGTGTCGAACGTGTTGCAAAGTAATTCGTAGAAGAGATTGTCCCAAAGACATGCACCGCTGCGGAACAGCCCTTGCTGTGATCGTTACGTTGTACCAGCGCTACTTGCTTAGTGACCCCGAAGAATCCCAGTGAAAAACTGATTTTTTTTTTTTTTTTTTTTTTTTTTCCGAAACGGACCAGTCTTCGGGAACACACGAAGTTAATTTTGCTGTGGCGCAGTATTCTGATGGACGGGAGGAGGTATTCAAAGGACATACAGCCTGTGCAGATTTCTGTACGTGGTTGTTTACTCCTCAACACAAGGGCTATACAGCGATCGCCCATAATATGAAGGGGTAAGTAAATTTTCTCTCTCTGTTTATTTCTGATTTTTTCTTATTTTTATCCATTAAACGTATTTTTTTTCTTTTTTCAGGTTCCACGGAAAGTTCATCATGGAATGGTTAATAAAACAAAGTACAACGCCAGAAGTGGGCAAATTGATGTCCATTCACCTGAAACCTGTCGACGTTCGAATCATCGATTCGTTGAACTTCCTACCAATGGCCCTGTCAAAACTGCCGAGCCGAGTTGTTTTGGTTTCTCCGAGTTAAAAAAGGGATATTTTCCTCATCTCTTCAACACCCGGGAGAACCAAAATTATGTTGGACCCCTTCCCGATACCCAGTACTACAGTCCTGATACGATGTCAGCCGCAGCTCGCAGTGCATTTCTGTCCTGGCATGCAGAAAAAAAACAAAAGGGGGAAATGTTTGATTTTCAAAAGGAAATGTATTCTTATTGCAGGTAGGTGCTTAAGAATTCTCTATTTTTAAAAATAAATAAAAAATAAATAAATGAAATAAAAAATAAATATCTTTAAACTAATGTATATTTATATCATATTTTGTTTCAATTTTCCAATTCGGACGTGGATATTCTTCGGCGCTGCTGTCTCGAGTTTTGAACACAGTTTATGGAAATCGCAAACGTGGATCCGTTTCGGTAAAATATTTTTTTTCTATTCTTTTAAAAATATCTGAATGAAAAGATTTAATTTATAAATATTTAACTTCATTTTTATTTTTTAGGTATGTGACGATTGCGTCTGTTTGCATGGCAACATACCGAAGCAATCACATGCGGTCGGATACGATTGCTATGGTTCCCGTGCACAGTTACATCAACAAAACCAATTGCAGCCCTCATTCAATTCGATGGTTGGATTTTGTAGCCTCAATACAAGGGTTGCATATCCACCACGCTCTTAATGGAACGGGAGAGCAAAAAATCCGAGGAATATCGGTAGATGGATTCTGTGAAGAAACCAAGACCGTCTACCAATATCAGGTAAAAATTATTCTCTGATTAATGAATCATTTTATTTATTTATATATTTTTTTTTAAATGTTATTTTAATGAATGAAAATATTTACTTTTAGGGTTGCTTCTTTCACGGCTGTTGCACGTGCTACAATTCAGACGTGACCCATCCTTTATAAAACGTGACCAAAGACAACAGACGGAGGAGAATGTCCAGAAATTATGCAACGAGGGATATCAGGTAATCGAGATGTGGGAGCATACTTTTAATGAAATGAAGAAGGAGTCCCCGGAACTAAAATCTTTCCTGAAAACACACGACCTGAAGGAATGTTTAAATCCAAGGGATGTCTTTTTTGGGGGACGGACCAACGCAGTAAAATTGTTTCATGAAGGCGAGGTGAAATATGTTGATTTTACGTCGTTATACCCATGGGTAAGTCTGTTGTTTTTAAATTTTTTTATTATTTTCTCATTTTAAAAAATATCCTCTGCAATGTAATATGTATTTTTTTTAACTCTTTTATTTCATTTTTAGGTAAACAAATATTGCCTTTAACCCGTTGGTCATCCCACCATTATAACAGAAGGTTTCGGGGATATCGACGAATATTTTGGATTGGTTCACTGCAAAGTACTCCCGCCACGTGGGCTCTATTTACCCGTGCTGCCATACCGATACCAAAAGAAGCTGATGTTTCCCCTATGCCGGACCTGCGCTGAAACCTTGCAGCAAAGTCCTTGCTCCTATACCGATGAAGAACGTGCTATTGTCGGTACATGGGTAAGCGAGGAGCTGAAGCTGGCGAAGAAGAAAGGGTATGGAGTTACACAAGTAAGTACTAAACATAATCTCGTTGTTTTGTAAATGTATGATTTTATTTGAATACTCATCTAATAGTTTTTATAATTTTTATTTCAGATCTACGAGGTCTATCATTTCGAGCAAACACCAGACTCTCTGTTTAAATAAATATTTTATTGATTGTTTTTTGGAGATCAAGCAGGAGAGCAGTGGTTGGCCTTCAGACTGCGTGACCGAGGTACAGAAAGCCCATTACATTCGCCAGTACGAGGAACGCGAAGGTGTTAAATTAGACCCGGCATGCAACATCAAAAACCCTGGGCGCAGACAAGTAGCCAAATTAGCACTGAATAGTTTTTGGGGAAGGCAAGTATATTTAAGAACTTTTCCTTTTATTTACAGATATATTTTTCATACATTTTAATAACTTTATTTCTTTTTCATTACAGATGGGGGATGAACATTAATAAGAATCGGCTGACGTTTGTCAACACTGTCACGAATTTCAACAAAATGATGGCTGATCCTACTAAAAACGTAAGTACTTTTTTTGTACTTTTATACATCGATAATTTTATTTTATTCCATTTCATGTTTTAATTTTAATTTTCTCTTTTTCAAATCAAAGATCTTTCTCCCTACACCAGAGGTGGCAGCCATCCAATGGAAAAATGACGAGGAATTTATCAGGCAGGACACCGCTACAAACATCTTTTTAGCGGCTTTCACTACAGCTTGGGCTCGTCTCAAGTTGTACAGCGAAATGGACAAGCTTGGCCGCAGTGCGCAGTGTTTTGTATCACGATACAGATTCGATCGTTTATGGCAGTGATGGTATAAACGATCCGCCCCTCGGCAACTTTCTCGGGGAATTCACCGATGAATTGGATGGTGATGTGATATCCGTGTTTGTATTTATTTATGCTTCTAATCTCATTTGAAACCTATTTTTTACTTTGTTAAATTCATTTCTTTTCTTTTTTTACAGGTGGCCCTAAAAACTAGGGTTTTGAAACAAAAAGTTGTAAAACTTGTTGCAAGGTGAGGGGATTCATCTTGAACTTTAAGAATTCCTTTAAAGTCTTTAAATTTCGAATCTATTCGGAAGTTAATTACGGAAATGAGTGAAACTCAAATGATCTCAATTACAGACCCAGCAAAAATCACCCGGGATCCAAAACGCAGAAAGGTCATTAACAGAGAAGAAAGGAAACTTTACAGGGTGGTCTATGACAAACGTGTCATTCAGCACGATTTGACCACCCTTCCTTACGGGTATTAAAGGAACATGAAGAAAGAAAAAAATATGTAAAATAAAACAACAACAAAATGTAACGATAAAATTTGTAAATTTATTCTTAACAATAAATCATATTTATTTTTTGTAATTGAGTTTGTCTTTTTTTCTTTTGAAAAATTAAAAATGTTAAGTGAAAGAAATAAAACAACAACTGAAAAAATTCAAGCAAGAAAAAAATTTATTAAAAAATCATTTTTTTTTTTTTAAGTTTAGCCATTTTGACGAAGTCAGTTTTTTTCTTCCAGGTTTTACATACATAGTTTTCACATAAGGTGAACGTTTTTTCTTCGGAGAGGATTTCATAACAGTTAAATATTTATTTTTGATAAACTCTCGTGGAAAATTACAAATCTTCATCTTTTCATTAAATTCTTCAAAGGCATCTGGTTTTTTTATTCTGTTTCTTAATAGGAAATTGATTAGTTGAACAATATCAGAATCAGGGATAATATTATTGTCCACTTTAACTTCTTTATTTTCATTCCAAAATATTTCATGCTGTCTTAAAAATTCTATAATTTTCGAAGCAGTTCTTTTATGTTTGACAGGAACGGTGTTCAAAATTTCACTTTCTGTAACAAGATCGTTTTCAGGGTGATTTTCCGTGACTGGAACTTCGGAACGTTTCACAGTATTCCCATCTGGGAATGACACAAACTTCTGCAAAATCTGCATATAAAGCTTTGCTTTTTCATCTTCTTCTAATTTTCGTTTCAAAATATTTTGAATCTGTTTGTCTAAATCACTCAAATGTTCTTCGGCAAATTCTTGATCTCTATCCATTGGAATTAGTCTGAATTTACGAGCGAATTCCATTTATCAATGTACTCTGTACAGACACCACAGCGGAAATAAGAATAGAAAGAAAACCTTCTCCTTTTTGAACAAGGAGTCGCCTTTTCTTAAATAATGGGACTTTTTTATCGCCTAGACGACGTAAAGTTCTTTTATAAGGGGTTAATTTGTTTTTCTGACGTTTCGTGACAGGTGTGTTACCCTTTAATAGATTTAAGGCGCATTCACACACACCTTTTATGATACTGTTAGGACACTTTCTAAGAAAGGCTGCTTTCTGTTTCGTCTTGCTAAACAATCTGAGATGTTCCAGCGTCGACATCCTGAATACAAATGGTCTGTGTGAAGCTTATGTTCTCCTTTATAAATACGCCGAAAGCAAATGACTGGGCGCAGTGTTTAAAAAACGATTTATGACTGGGGCATTTCACATCTGCTTCCTCTAGTGAGACTATTTTGGGAAAATCAAAATCATTGAGATTAAAAATTTTTCGTTTACAAATTTTCTCTAAAAATTTCATTTTTTATAATCCTTTGGTAAAAATCGTTTTATAGGAAATAAACAAAGATGAAAGTATAACTTCTAAAGCAGAATAAGGTAATTCTCCTCTCTCCCAGCGTAAACCATGACATTAACGAGTTAGCCATGCAAAAGGTTTTCTTTTTTGAGGGTTATTTGTTCCCATGGATAAGGAGGAAGAAAGCTCCAGCGGGCATGATAATTAAAATCCACGGTATAAAAAGCCAATTCTTTGACAACAAAATCTTGCAAATTTATCTAAAAGTCCTCAAATTCCACTACAGCTGAAGACATGTTCACTGAAGGATGCACTGGATAGAAATGATTTATCGAGGTTCATACACATAATGTTTATCACCCGAAAATATTCCTGTGCGCAGGCGCAAACGATCATCTGCCCTGGGGCGCAAATCAATAAGCAAATAACCTAGTTCAGGTGATGTAGCATCGTAAAAAATCTCTTGGAAAGCTCGAACTTTACCTGGATACATTTGGCGAGCTAAGATATTAATTTGAGTTTTATCCCTAGGATTTCTAAATAAGAAAATATATTGAGAATTTAGATTAACATTTCGCAATTCTTTACCCCGAGCAAAAATATTTTGAGTTAAAAATATAACAGGCAAATTTTGGTGATGACTGCCTTTCGTAAAAAGATTACTTAAGCGAAAATCATTCGCTAATTCTGACATTAAATCATCAATGACAATTAAAGCATTTTGAAGTGAGTTAAGATTAGACGGTAGTCCTTCATCAAAATTCACATCTTTCATAGAATTAAAAAGAGGTTGGTATTTACCGTAACAATAAATAATATTCGTTGGCATAGGATTAAACATCTTACAATCAATCAACTTTTTAACTAGAAATGTTTTTCCAGATTGTGTGGGGCCACAAATAAGGCAAGTAGATGGATGTTCTAACTTGGGAAGTTCCATTTTTTAAAAGATAAAGTTTTCAAACTGATCCCACTTTTATACTCTCCCCCGTCGAAATAAAACATGCATTTTTTAAAAGAAGGAAAATATTAGCACACGTTAAAGAAAATACAAAACACATTTATGAAAATAAATAATTTTTATCTTTTGAAAATAATGTTTACACCATATCTTTTTTTGACAAACTGAAACATTCAAAAATCATTCTTCTTTCTAGACAGTACATTTACAATAGATTTCATACAGAGTCCTTGACATCGTTTTATTATTTAAAAAAAAAATAAAAAAATAAAACAATATTGTCCACAGACATTGGACGTTAAACTTTGAAGCGTTGTCTTGTTCCATTGAATTTGAGAATACTTCTTTACAAATCTTGTTATGTCTTCTCCATAAGTTTCGGGAGGTAATCCGTAAGAGTCGAAAAAATCAATAGTCTTTTGGTCTTGAATGTAAACAGCCAGCCAATGGGATCCCTTTTCATCATGTTTATCAGTATTGAGTACCAATGTACAAGGGAATTTTCGAATGACAGGAATTTTGTCAGAAGGAAAAACACCTACAAAATATCTAGCAGAAGCAGGATCGCGAGATAAAATTATATGAATTTGCGACGAATTCATTAGTTTCCAAAATCATACAAAATATTTCGAGCTTTGTTGATTTCAATTAAGTTTTCAAATTCCGCATACACGATCAGAGAGATTGTTTGTATTAGAAGAGTACCAAATTTAATTTCTAATCTTAGATTGCTGTGACGAATAAGGTTAAGATGAGAACCATCGCATAAGTCAGGTGTCATATAAAAACGAAATAAAGAATATCCTTTTGAAAATTCTGACCTTGATAAATACAGTCCTTTGTGATTGTCATTCATAAATAAATTTTGATAAACGCAGATTAATAAATCGTTTTCAAAATTAGGCTGAATGGGATTATGAGGAACAGGTTGACCCTCTACATAGATACCTATGAAGTTCATATTTTAATGCTGAAATTCAAAAGGAGACTTTTTATAGTTACCGTTAAATGTATCATTGTCTACACAGGCAATCACAATACGATTTGGCATTTGACCAACAAAAATATTATCCTGAACAAAGCTCATATTTCCAGCAGGAATGGAATAAGTTTTGCAAATAACTCTATCAATAGGATACTTGGCTGTCATTTTTTCTAAGCGTTTGGCATGTCCCAAAACAACGCCAGGGCTAACCCTTATTTTTCGAACAAATAAAGAGGCATGATCAAGGAATACTTTGAATTCCCCTTCACCCCCTAACAAGCAAAATTCTGGTTTACTAGGAATAAGCTTAATTTTCACATCGACCATGTTAAGTAGTAGTCTCTCTTGGTGAAACATATCCAAGTGCAAACGACCCATCATATCAACTGAAGCACTCAGTTAAACAGTTCGGCACGTTTATTAAAACCTTCATTAGGGTTTGGGTCTGCCGTGTCAAAAACATTCATACGACCAGCAGTGTCTTTGTAAAATAATTCTGACGAAAATTGAGAGGTTTTCACATCATATCCATGATTAAGTAATGTATCTATCATAGCTCTATAGGGATAAGTATTATTACTGGATGAAACAACTCTTTCATTTAGGCTGATGTCCACGTGGGAAAACCTAGAATTTAAGAAAAGGTTGACAGGACCGACTTTACACTTATCCGTTATAGGCTTGCCATCATTTTTTAAAATTTTTACTTTGATGTACAGTTGTGTTTGCGACAGATCGAGATACTCTTCACCGCTTCCAGACACATTAAATTCCACAGGATCTCCATCAGATGCATTGGCAGGAGGATGAAACTCAACCCATTGGCTTCTTTCAATAACTGTTTAAGTGGGTGGTAAAGGAAATAGTTCTAGTTCTGATTTATTTATTTATTGATAGCATATACATCAGATTTGTATGCTTGACTCTCGAAGCCCGCTTGTAAATCCTCGTCAGATAAAGACAGATAGCACATGACAGAATCACAGTACGAAGAATTGGAAAAACACCCAGGACCAGCACGGGAATCGAACCCGCACTCCTACGCTCGAAAGCGATTAGCAGTGGGGTGACATAACCACTCGGCCACGGAGAGCCCAGTTCTGATTTAGCGCATTCTGGAGAATCTTTTAAAAGAAACACCATTTAATAGAGTATGCGTATGTCTAATCAAAAATATCACGTCCTTGCACTTTCCTTGCTTTCAATGAAATGAAGCGTTTGGAAGGTTTGCGCTTCCTTGTAAGCTTTCCGTGACCGATCATCTCATCCGCTTTTTGAACAGCCTTTCTGGCTGTTTTTTTCCCGGTTTCTTTCGTTCGCGTTTTAAGAGAAGATTTTAGACTTTCGCCTGACAATACATCGTTTGCTACTATAATGCCAGTTCGTAAAGCTTCTTTTCCGACTGTTTTTGCACCGCTTATTAAAAAGGGCATTGCGCTTCGGAATAGTTTAGCAAAAAATCCACCTATCCCATGTCCTGTGTGCAAACCGGTTCCCTGATAATAAAGCAAACCTTTTCCTGTTTGACCGGCATAATAATCTTCAAACTTTTTCGTACAACACGTATAAGGCACCAACATTTTATTGATCCTTCTCTCACGTCAATATAATTGAAAATGAGAATTATTTGAAAAGAAATGTCCTTTTTATATAATTTGCCGTAAACGAAAATGTAAAGTGGCAAACACTTTGCCTCTTTCAAAAGGTACTAAAGCTCCAGAACGAAGTCTTATATCAATGTATATTGTTTGGAAATGCTGCCGAAGAACTGGTAAGTAAAAAGGTCTTGGATAATGAACATTTACAATTTCGCCGTCGTTTCCATCTACCGTGACGATTTTTAGCAAAGGAGCTTGTACATCACCTACGATTTGAGGTTCCGTTAGATCACAGTATACGTATATCACTGGAAAATAACACTTTGGATCGGCAACAAACGGACTTTGTTGAAATCCTGAATACTTTCCTGGTTCGAATCCTAATAGCTCCGCTATACCTTCGTGGAGGATTACTTTTGATTTTCCATCCGTCTTAATAGTTACACTTTTCGTTATTGGATGATACTGAAACTCAAACTTTTTTTTATGGGATTCTCTTGTCATACCTCCAATAAGATCTGGTATCGTTTCATAACAACCTGGGGGGACTCTTCTACCTTCTAGTATTCCGTCACCCAAATCAAAACCAAACAAATTATCATCTCGAACATTATACCAAGTATGGGGATAAATGAAATCGACTAAAGCCATTTCCCAATCGCCATTTAAATTGATTGGACTGGGCAGCTGGGTTGTAAATTGTGATATTTTATTATGCGGGAGAAAGCTCAAAGAGATCAGTGTGACGTAGAAAGACATCGTTTAAAATGAAAGGTAAGTTGCACAAATGCTCTATTTATATCATTTTGATATCGCTGACCCATGTATTGAATTTTTGAGGCTAACCCTGAAACTTTACGAAGTATTCAACATTTCCATGACGTTTTCTTTTTTTCAAAACTTTTTCCACTGGATAAAATCCAGAATCCGAAATTTTTTGTATCTCTTGCTTGTAAAAACTTCCTTTTATAATTTCTCCTGCCAAATCTTTCAGATTATAGACAACAGGTACACGAGGTAAAATTTTATAAATTGTAAATATTTCTCTTGTCCAGTTTTGTTCATATCCTTTTTCAAACAACATTTTTTCCCGACTGATGCGAACAGTATCTCCAACTTTCAAATCTGTACGATTAGGTATTGGAATCAATGTTTGATGATCGTATAATGTATGCCAAATTTTCTGTTGGTTTTCTAACGTCACCGATGCAGGCTCTGTTTGTATACTACGATGCCAAGTATAACTATGTACTAATTTTTCGATGACGTCGATGTATCTTCTTGTGTTCATTTCGGTAAAATATTTCCACATCTTAGTTTTCAGAGTGCAATTAAAACGTTCAACCACCGAAGCCTTGGTTGCATTATGTGCAGTGAAAAAATGAATTTTCTTCTTTTTAAAGTAATCTTGTACAAGATTGTTCGTAAATTCTTTACCCGAGTCTGTTTGAAGTCGTTCGGGTAACCTTTCCGCAAATATTTTTTCAAAAGCTTGTTTAATAGTTATGGACCTTTTATCTTTCAAAGGAATTTCCCAAGCGTACTTTGACAAAATATCAATACAAGTAAGTAAATATTTATAACCATCGTTATAATTAGCTAAGGATTGCATGTCCACTAAATCAGACTGAAACTGCTTGTTGATGCCTCCTACAATGACACGATTTCTTTGGAACCTGTGTCTCAAAGGTTTGTGCAAAGTATACGAATCTTTCGTTTGAAGCCATTTCTTGATGTCTTTGGTTTTTACGCGACCTTTTAAAGCATGCTGTAAAGCACTGACACCACCGAAACTGGCTTTTTACTGTAATAGCTGCAACAAGACATTTTCGAAGTGAAACAAGAAGTTCTAAAAATGCATCAGAGTTCTCCACGGCTTTCAACTGTAAATTTTGATTATCGAGTTCTTTTCCAAAACAATAGGATAAAATGTAAATGATCAACGCTTGTTTCATGCGATCTGTTATTAAACACTTGTTGTCACAAAGCTTTCCTAACTCAGCACTGCTAAGCACAACATATTCAGATAAAAATGGCATGCTCAAATTTTTTCTTTGAAATAATCTTTGGAAAACAAAAATTTCTTGATTATTTTTCATTTGTTTCGAAATGCATAAATATCTGTCTATAATAAAAACCTTATCCGAAAACTTATGATTTAAAATAGCATTTACTTTCCTACACAAAGAATACCATACTTTGGGTGATAAGGACACTCCGTCTTTCGTCGCATGTAACTCGCCCTTTTCACCTTTAACATATCTCCTGTTATGCACTCGAGTTTTTCCGATAAATTGATTGACTGTAAGGAAATTTTCTCCACCTAGGTATTTCATATCTAATGAACGAGTCCATTCTTCTTCTTCTTCCACATTTTCTGTAAACATCTCATCCTGAAAAAAGTAATAAAAAGAAAACGTTAATAAATAATCAAGATTTTTAGTATTACAAGAAAGTGTACACTACTTCATTCAAAAGGGAAATGTTTTTTAAAAGAGAGAAAACTTATTACTTTATTTCGGTCTTCTTTTATTTTCTTGCAGCTTTCTTCTGTTTTTACACGTTTCCGCTTGTTATGTCCAGGTGTTTTCATCATACGGAAAGTCAGATTAACACGCACACCAGTGTGTTTCTTCTCCTTCGGAATTCCATGGCTCCAGAATTTATTTGCTGGAGGATTCATAACCAAAAGCGAGTTTGACTTTAACTCCACTTTTTTATTCTGGTAATTCGGTCTTTTAAAAATCATAGTACGTGTTTCTCCAAAACTTAGGGAACAGATTGGGTGGTTTTCCTCTAAGTCGGCTTCATCATCCTTATGTTGACCAATACAGGCATTTCCATCCTCGTACCGGTTTATCAACACGAAATTAAAATTGACACCCATCATAGTTTCAATAAGGCTTTTTATTTCAAGAAGCAAAGGAGGCCAAGGCTGGCTGATTAGTGTCAGCCCTGAAAAAGTATAAGATAAATCTGGGTCTCCCAAAGCAGCAATATTCTGCGAAATAGAATAAGATTTATTTCGAATACGTATTTGGCATTTCTCCTCGGGTAAATAAACAATTTCGTTTTCTAGTCTTTCAAAAATTTCTTCTGAAGAAGCAAATACATTTTCGTGAATCAAAATATTAAGCCCGTCTTCCATGATTACGTCTGAACGGCAGGAATGAAGCAAGACCAAATTGTGAAGATATTTCGTGATGTCTAGGTTCTTATACCCAGATTCACTGTCTTATCTTCTCAGCAAAAGCATTGGGATTGGATAAAACACAGATGATGTCACAGTGCTGTTTTGCAATTGGCTGGATCCCCTTGGACGATTCCACTTGGGCGCCGGTGGGGAAACGTCTTCCTACCCCTATCTCCTAAGAGGGGAAAACATAAAAATGGAAATTCAAGGTAATGCCGCCGTAACTCAGTCGGTAGAGAACTGTCTCGCATGCCACAGAGAGTCGGTACGAATCCCCTGGACGGTAGTATCGTTTTGTAAAAAATAAATCAAAATATTTAAAATAGAGTCAATAAAAAATTAAGATAGAATTTCCCTCATTGGGTTTGATTAATGAAGTACTCATTAACAGTCATTAGTGGTAGCTACGTCATTCAAAATATCGTCCTCTTTCCAGCTGATGACGTCATTCTCTTTCATGTTCTGACAGGATTCTGTGTTGTCCCTTTAAGAAAACTCTACCCCCCGTGAACTTTCACAAGAGTAGCCACGCTCCGTAATGTTGCATGATCAAGTAACCAACCGGTTAAAAAGTACCCCCTCATTTTCACGATCAAGCAACCAACCAACCATTCAACCGTTTTGACCCTTATACGGGGCGGCTTACTACTGGCAACTTATAAGTACAGGGGAGCCGATTCATTAATTATATGTATATTTGAATAATATAGTGTGCAGTCGGTAACAAAAGTGTCCGAACACTAGCAAAAATTCCTATGTAAAAAAAAGTACACTTCATACGGTTTTGTTAAATAAATCCTTATCGAATCGTGTTCTTACACTGACTAAGAACAGGATTCGACAAGGATTTATTTAACAAAACCGTATGAAGCGTACTTTTTTTTCATAGGAATTTTTGATAGTGTTCGGACACTTTTGTTACCGACTGTACATTGTAAAATTGCGTTTCAAAATATAATGCAAAGCAACTGATTATTTATGGCTGTGCATGAAATTACAAGTGATTGGAGTAACGTACCTATAAGTGACACCTGACAAAATTAATCTACGGATTAGTTTTTCTGCTAGTACGCAATTGAAATAAAAATACGCAATATTTTTACTAGCTAACAAATATGTAATTGAATATGAGATAAAAACACAGCCAGTACAGTCGGTAACAAGTGTCCGAACACTAGTAAAAATTCCTATGTAAAAAAAGTACACTTCGTACGGTTTTGTTAAATAAATCCTTGTCGAATCCTGGTCTTAGTCAGTCTAAGAACATGATTCGATAAGGATTTATTTAATAAAACCGTATACAGTCGGTAACAAAAGTGTCCGAACACTAGCAAAAATTCCTATGTAAAAAAAGTACACTTCATACGGTTTTGTTTAATAAATCCTTATCGAATCGTGTACTTAGACTGCCTAAGACAAGGATTCGACAAGGATTTATTTAACAAAGCCATATGAAGTGTACTTTTTTTACATAGGAATTTTTGCTAGTCTTCGGACACTTTTGTTACCGATTGTACAGTGTACTTTTTTTACATAAGAATTTTTGCTAGTGTTCGGACACTTTTGTTACCGACTGTACAACGCACTATGCATAAAATAATGGCTTTTGAGAATTAACCAGATCCCATTCAGGAATATTATTTATTTGTATTATATTATTCATTTATTTATTTTTAACAAATTTTAATAATTGAGAATGTCTTTCAGCTCACACATTACAAAAAAATAAAAAAATAAATAATAATAATAATAATAAAATAAAAAAAAAGAAAGAAAGAAAATACTTTTACCCTTTTAATCTTCCATGTACCAGATATGCCGTAAAACTAGTGTTGAATTCATTATTGCACGAAACTCTTTCTCCAGAAAATTTCAGTTATTTGAGTGAATTAATTTTCTTATTATAGCGTACAAAAAATAGTAGTTAAAAAATGCACCGGAGGACTAGTGTTGGAAAAGCAATTAATAAAAATTTTCTTGCACCATAAATTTCAAAAATTCGCAACAATTGTTTCAGGGCAAAATAATTACGCGACAGTTCATCAAACGAACAAATTAAGCTCAAATGCAGAGAACAAAGTGATTGCTCACAACGCGTGATGAAAAATAAATTTAAATAATATAAAAACTTCTTACTTTGTTTGTAATTCGCTATCACTTTGTTCGTTGTACTTCTGCCTACTTTGCTTGCTTGACGAAGAGCCGGGTTGTTATTCTGATCCGAAACAAATGTTTCGAGTTTTTTAAATTTATGGTGTTTACAAACAAAATTTTCAATCATTATAAAGGATAGTTTTTTCCCCCTCCTTGACCTTATTATTATTATAAAAAGGCCTTATTTATCTGGAAATAACGTCTTTTCAGGGATGCTAATTGCTGTAAGAATAACAGGCAATTGCTAAGTTGAGAAACATTTTTTTTTTAAACATATTTTCTGATTTTTATTGTCCAAAAGTAGATTTTTTTTTTTTTTTTTTTTTTTTTTTTTGTAATGAAATATACATTTAATTATAAATAAACAGAAGAGTTAGCCTGTCTTCATTTTAGGTAAAAGAACAATATGTTTTATAAATAAATGTAAATGAAGTGTGTTTATAAACGAATTTACTAAAACACCTACCTCCTGAAAATTATCAAATATTCATGTCGTATGGATTATTACGAATAGATGGCAGCACCACTCATACGCTCTACATCATTTTGTCATAGAACACCTGAGGTGAACCTATCACACGGACCTATTTATAAATGTACTTTTTATTAAATCATAAACTAGACATACATTATACATACAGTCGGTAACAAAAGTGTCCGAACACTAGCAAAAATTCCTATGTAAAAAAAGTACACTTCGTACGGTTTTGTTAAATAAATCCTTGTCGAATCCTGTTCTTAGTCAGTCTAAGAACATGATTCGATAAGGATTTATTTAATAAAACCGTATACAGTGTACTTTTTTTACATAAGAATTTTTGCTACTGTTCGGACACTTTTGTTACCGACTGTACATAGATAGCCCGCAGGCTGATGTCATAAATATTAAAGAATTAAAATATAATTATATAATAACAATTTTATAAAAGAAAATATTTATAATAATTGACTTTCTATTTTATCACTGCTGCTATGTTCGATTCATGACAGTCATCATGAACTTGGCGTTTTTATTCATTGCATCGAAAAACGGGAATGTTTTCTGATGAAGTTATTGGTAGATCTGGCATTTCCATTCAAATACTTGATGTAAAGCTATTGCATGGTATGTACAGTCGCTAACAAAAGTGTCCGAACACTAGCAAAAATTCCTATGAAAAAAAGTACACTTCATAAGGTTTTGTTAAATAAATCCTTGTCGAATCATGTTCTTAGTCAGTCTAAGAACAGGATTCGACAAGGATTTATTTAACAAAACCGTATGAAGTGTACTTTTTTCCATAGGAATTTTTGCTAGTGTTCGGACACTTTTGTTACCTGTAGTCCATCATCCCACCACTTTGACACTTATTTTTCATTCTTCACTTACAAATGCTATATGCTGTGAATAGAAAAAGAAGAAGACGAAAGAAAGAAAAGGAAAGAGAAATGTAAAAGTTTTTAGAGGATTTAAAAATAAATAAGCAAACAAATATCATTTTCATGATATTTGTTCTCTACTAGGCACTCTCAGACGACATAAATTCTTACAGAGCAGTTGGGAGCGTTGTATTCCATTTTTGGAGTCATGCCGCTGGAACTAAACATTCAGAGTTTGAGAAACGGAAAGTGGTTCTTTTAAAATTTTCATAATTTATTGCACATCAAATTACAGTCGGTAACAAAAGTGTCCGAACACTAGCAAAAATTCCTATGTAAAAAAAGTACACTTCATACGGTTTTGTTTAATAAATCCTTATCGAATCGTGTACTTAGACTGACTAAGAACAGGATTCGACAAGGATTTATTTAACAAAGCCATATGAAGTGTACTTTTTTTACATAGGAATTTTTGCTAGTGTTCGGACACTTTTGTTACCGATTGTACGACAAAACAAAATAACTAGAGAACGGCCATTTATAACTTTTTTAAAAATTCTGGCAAATATAGACAACAAAGACGTACAAGTAGCCCATTTTATGTCTATGTGCGTAAGAAAAGACTGATAATAAGGCGAAATTGCTCATAAAAAACAATTATCGATGGAAATTAAACGGGAATTAAACTTATAATGCAGTGCTCGAACTGTTCGACGTGTTCTATAAAAAGAAATAAGAGTTCTTTATGGATAACACTTGTAACCACCGCCTCTTACAAAAATTCATAGGAGACTGGAAGGGGGGGGGGATTTTTGCCAAAAATGTCTTACTATGGGAAAAAAAAAAACTGTTATTGTGTTGTCTTTTCCGACTAGAAAAACTTTTATATGGATTGACCAGATACATCATTCCGCTTTTGCCCCCTAGTAATGCATTTTTTGACAAGCTCCCTCCTCAGTCGAAAACTAACTTTCGTAAGAGGCTGTCGTGACAAGTGTTTTCTATAAAGAAGCTTCATTCCTTTTTGTAAAACACATCGAACAGTTCAAGCACCGCATTATAAGTTTAATTCTCGTTTAATTTCCGTTGATAACTGTTTTTTATGAGCAATTCGCCTTATCATTCTTCTCTTACGCATAGAAACATAAAATGGCCTACTTGTACGCTTTTTTTGTCCATATATTTGACAATATTTTAAAGAAAATTATAAATGTCCGTTCTCTAGCTATTTAGTTTTGACGCAATTTGACTTGCAATAAGTCATGAAAATATTAAAAGAACTACTTTCCGTTTGTCAAACTCCGAAAGTTTAGTTGCAGCGGCATGACACCAGAAATGGAATACAACGCTCCCAATTGCTCTCTAAGCATTTATGTCGTCAGAGGGTGCCGACTGGAGAACAAAAATAGTACAAATAGCGATTTTTAGAACACAAAAATACAGTTGTCCTTATAATTTTGTCCAAGTCACAGGGCTGTCTAAATCCAAAATAAATTTTATGAATACCAATTTTCCATATATTTGCATAAAAACTAATTAAAATTGCTTCATTTATCATTAGTTCCTTGCCATAAAATTTGCATGATTATCCAGCGAACGGTAGACAAGATTTGGCGATTTTTCCCTTGTAATTATAATTTTGACCACCACTGTACGTGCGTTTTGTTTTGTCCCAACAATTTTTAAAAAGTAATTTTTTAAGCACTATTATAACATTAAAAACTAAAAGAAAAAAAAAAATATTTCAAACTTGTGGTAATAAAATAATAAGATGCACACATCAATTCTTAACCTAAAAAAGTATTTTTTCGGTATATGTTTTTATTATAAAAAAAAAAAAAAAAAAATTATTCAAAATTTTGAGCATATAAAAAAGCAGCTTTTAAATAATATTTTGTAAAAAAAAAAAAAAAAAAAAAAATGAAAATTCAGCTGGTGGGTCTTGGTTTTCGGTGCCATATTTTGCAACATGAGGATAAAGGGTTAACTACAAACGACAATTTTTCTAATATCTTTGTTTAATAGTTGTTGTACTGTAGTTAAAGAAATTATGCTGCTAAACACTTTTTCTGAATCTCTTTCATGTTCTAAATGTAATACAAACCGATTTTATAAGCAATGGCTTTTAACTTACAGTCATCACGCTTGGATGAGCAACATGACCGCCTAAAACCATATTTCCAGTTTAAAAGGCCAAAAATTTTTATATCTTGTTAGAAACTCTTTTACCAATATTTCGTTAGCATTTAATTATTTTGCCATCTCACATATTAAAATATTTTTTGATTTTCATTCAAAAATTAATACTTTTTGTGGCATCATTAACTGCCTTATTCTTACCATTTTTTAAATAATTTCTAAAATTACAGTTTTTCTGACAATGTCATTATGTTTTTAACACTGGACTCAATCCTAAAGTGTATGTGGAGGACAACATAATAAAATCTGTTCGAAAAATTGCTTTTTAAACGATAAAATTGGCGGTTGTAGAAGGCAAAAACGATTTTTTTTTTTCGCTTAGTGTACAGTCGGTAACAAAAGTGTCCGAACACTAGCAAAAATTCTTATGTAAAAAAAGTACACTGTATACGGTTTTATTAAATAAATCCTTATCGAATCATGTTCTTAGACTGACTAAGAACAGGATTCGACAAGGATTTATTTAACAAAACCGTACGAAGTGTACTTTTTTTACATAGGAATTTTTGCTAGTGTTCGGACACTTTTGTTACCGACTGTACTTTCTTGGGTGCCGAACAGGATCTCTGAAACTATCCCTTCTCACACTTAAAAAAAATTTTTCTGTTACGATATTTACGCATTAAAAGCAAAATTAGCATGTGCCCCTGCGATAATCAGGTTCTGGGTTATCAGCGAACGTAAAATTACCATTAGTGTTAAAACTTTCATTTCTTTATAGCATGTCTTTACCTCAATACTTTTTTATTTTATGCTTTTTAGGGCTTCGTCGCGGAGGAGTTCTATATTTAGGAGTTCATCGCGGTCAAACATCCTGACACGAAATTTTTATATATATAAATATAAGCATTCTTTGAAAAAAAAAATATTGCTAACTTTTAAAAAATAATTATATTGTCAAACCGTATGCACTGTATAGTATAATGGTTCACTAATGTATAATTATAGTTACACTGTTAATAATACTTTCAAAAACAAAAAGTCAACCATAAAACAATAAAATATTTTTTGAAAAAATCAAATTACATGCTTTTCTTTACAAAGTTCAATATTGTAATGCCATAAATATCATTATATGCTAATTTTCAGATTGAAAATTTTGAAATATGAAAAATAAGCGTTTTTCAGCAAAACACATGAAGGAAAGTGGTATCCATTTACGCTTTATAAAAGTTTCAAATTATAAAATCAATAAAGAAGTTTATTATAATTAAATAATACACACAAATATAATTAGACAGAAACAATAATAGTAAGAAGTAACTAACAAAGAGCCTAGAGTCTTCAGAATTTCTATGAAATTGTCACCACTTTATTGGTTAAATTCTTTCATTTTCGTATTTAAATTACAGAAAATAAGAGAGGCATACTATTGTAACAATCGCAGCTATCGTAGATCACAAGTCAGATCGTACACTCAGCAGCAAAAGTATCCGAGCACTGGCAATAATCCCTGTCTAAAAAAAGTACACTTAATACTGCTTTGTTAAATAAATCCTTGTTGAATCATGTTCTTAGACTGACTAAGAACATGACTCGAAAAGGATTTATTTTAAAAAGCAGCATTAAGTGTACTTTTTTTAGATGGGGTGCTCGGATACTTTTGCTGCCGAGTGTACGATCCGACTTGAGATCTACGATAGCTGCGATTGTTACAATAGTATGCCTCCCTAAACTTTCATTATATAATGGAGGAAAGAATACGGTGAAACTCTCCAGAATTTGCATATATCCGTTTGAAATGATGAAAAATACTATCATTTACGTATTTTTATTATTTACAAGAACATATCGAAAACAAGTAAAAAATTTAAACAAGCCAACATGTTTTTAGAAGTTTTTATAAATTTATGTAATGAATATAATGGTATTTTAAAATTACGCGCTCATTTATAGTTAAATATACATATACAGTCGGTAACAAAAGTGTCCGAACACTAGCAAAAATTCCTATGCAAAAAAAGTACACTTCATACGGTTTTGTTAAATAAATCCTTATCGAATTATGTTCTTACACTGATTAAGAACAAGATTCGACAAGGATTTATTTAACAAAACCGTATGAAGTGTACTTTTTTTACATAGGAATTTTTGCTAGTGTTCGGACACTTTTGTTACCGACTGTACATTAAATATACGTATTCATTATTAATAATATTTACAAAAATTTAATATGACAAGAATTAAGCATTTTCTTTTAAAATTTGACACGCTTTGCCTTTAATTTTGCAAAATCATTAATTATATCATTATAATCAATACCAGAAGCAATTTCATTTTCAATTGCCAGTATTGCTAAATTTGAAAGGCGCTCTTGAGCCATCGTAGATCTTAAGTAGTTTTTAATAATTTTTAATTTTGAAAACGAGCGTTCACTACTAGCAAAGCTACTATCACTACTATCGGCAAAGTTAAAAGAATTCTTAAACAGATATAGATATTTGGGAATACTTCAACTAAGTTATTCTTATGCATGTGATTTAAAATATCAACAGCTTTCATCTCTTTTTTACGGTATTCCTAAAAATTAACAATTCGTTAAATAAATTATTTAACTTGATATCATCGGTTAAATGATTATGCAAGACATTGCAGTGTTAAAGATAGTGCTTGAGTTTACTTTAGTTTAGGAAGGAATACCATGCAAAAATTGAAAAAATTGCTATTGTCGTTTAATTGTTTAAACCTCTCGGTAACTGAATTTTGGTATATATTGACAAGATAATTAAACACTTCAATTTAAAATTTTTTGATGGGTCTTCGATAGGAGTAGGTTCCTTCATAAGTGAATAGTTTACTTCTGCATCTAATTCTAAACGAACACGGTGGCTCAAAATCATTACTTATTTCCATTTCATCTGCAATTTGTTTTGCGGAAGTCATAATCTGTTGGAAGCCATTTTCAGGAATGTCTTTTAAAAATGATTTTAACGACTCTAAAACCTTAATAGATTCCGGTATGACCATTTTTGGACTTTCTAAAGGTTTTGAAGCAATATTTATTTTGGTCAAATTTCATTCCAAAGTGCAACACTACAAATGAATTTAAATTTTGCTATTTTATTAGCCAGTAATTTACTCTTACAGACTGTCTCACTATCTTTTGGCATATCTAGAGAAATTTCGACTAATGCGTCATATATTTTGGGCAAATCATTCCTAAACGGTTTACAGTTTCAATCCGGCTTTCCCATCGAGTCGTACTAACACTTTTTAAAGTTAAAGATGCTATGTTAAAACAGGAATAAACTACTACGTCAGAAACGCCAAAGAAAAATTATTGAGGTGCATACAGCTGTTTCGGTAGCCTAAAGCGTACCGTCATCAGTGCAAAAAGAATTCTGAATCAGGAGAAGTGCTCGTATATATAGGAGAGGGACCGGATTTAGTTCAACCAATAGGAATACGGAAGAGGTGGGGAGTGTGGCCAATAGGAATTAAGGAATGTGTAGTATTTCCTGTCAGTGTGGTTTATCATATATTGGCCAAACTAAACGCAGTCTTAAATTTCGTCTAAAAGAACATATGAATTACGTCCGCAAACAAGAAACCAATAAATCGGCTATTTCTAAACATTGCTGGGAGGAAAATCATAATTTTAAATTTAATTCAGCTAAAATAATTTGCAGACCTAAATCCATTCATGAACTCGATTTCTTCGAAGCTTTTCATATTTATAAAAATTTTAAAAAACCTTGTAAATTGTGATTTCGCTGTTCCCTATTTGTCTGATTGTTGGAAATTTTACATTCAGTCCACATTTCCTTAATTTTTCTACTGTTTACACAGCTACACATTCCTTAATTCCTATTGGCCACACTCCCCACCTCTTCCGTAGTCCTATTGGTTGAACTAAATCCGGTCCCTCTCCTATATATACAAGCACTTCTCCTGATTCAGAATTCTTTTTGCACTGATGACGGTACGCTTTAGGCTACCGAAACAGCTGTATGCACCTCAATAATTTTTCTTTGGCGTTTCTGACGTAGTAGTTTATTCCTGTTTTAATATTCCAACGCCTAGTCTCTTGCTATTAAAGATGCTATGTGTTTTTTTAACCCGGTAGCACTCGCTGGGGTGACTCAGTTACCCCAACAAAGACAATTCATTGGAATGGGTAGCCGGTTTCGAAAAATCGCCAACATGGCGCTTTTCTTATCGTGCCGAAAATTGCAACCCTCCAAAGCATACGTAAGAGAGTGCGAGTTACGTCAAACAGAACGCTGAATACATGTGGATTAGACTAGAAAGGGTTTATTAGTGTCGCTCTAGAACTGCATAGTGAGCTATTGGAGACAATATTGATTTTAAGCCTAGGGTTTAAAATACGTATGGAAACAATTTATTATATATACACATACATGTTTTGATTATATATATATATATATATATAATTTAAACATTATATATAAAATTAAATACACATAATATTATATGTAAATAATAACACTTTAACCCATCCCTTAAAGTTAATCACAGACTATCGCTAATATCCCACTGCGCAGTTCTAGTTAGACGTTAAACTCACTCAACCTCATTCTTGATGAAAAAAGAAAGAAAAGAAAAACTCCTCCAAACGCCATTTTTTTAAAAATAACTTTTGGGGGAAAATGTTTAAAATCGATTATACACTAATCTCTATAAGTATATAGTGAGCGTCTTCAAATAACGAAAAAAAAAAAATAAAAAATACTGAATATTTAAATTTAGTTATAATATATTACCTTAAGTGGTCATACCTTCCGTGGAGGATCAAAATTGTGATGGCATGTCTCCGGACCATCTTTAGGGGTACATCCAATTACCCATAGCGCAGTACTAGTGTGACGTTAAAAATCAACCAACTAACTATAGAGCGTCTCCAATTGCCCATTGCGTAGCATAACGCAACGTTAATCCCGCTCAGCGCGGCTCCCTTAATTTGTATTCATTAAAATATCATTAAATTAATTAGACCGGTAGCACTCGCATGGGATGATTGAGTCACCACAACTGCTAAAACTTTTTAGGGGTACATACAAATGAAACACTTCCAGTTGCAAAGCCGTTTGCAAGCGTTCCAAATCTATGACTGCAGTCGGCAGCAAAAGTATCCGAGCACTAGCAAAAATTCCTATCTGAAAAAAGCACACTTAACACTGTTTTGTTAAATAAATCCTTGTCGAATCGTGTGCTTAGACTGACTAAGTACAGGATTCGACAAGGATTTATTTAACAAAACTGAATTAAGTGTACTTTTTTTACATAGGAATTTTCGCTAGTGCTCGGATACTTTTACTGCCGACTGTATTTGCAAAAAAATTGCAAAATTTACGTCATCGAAATTGCAAGCGTTCCGTTTGTATGTAACCCTAAGAGAGAGATCGGACGTGCGTTTTATGTCACAATAGTGCTACGCTAAGACAATTGGCTACAGTCTAGGACACACCACTTAAGGGTGTATATTTTTTGTATAGTTACAGGTTGGGTAGGCAGGCTGGGTTTAACGTCGCACTAGTGCTGCACTATTGGACAATTGGCGACGTACAAGGACTCACTCCTAAGGATGGTCCAGAGACATACCATCACAATTTTGATCCTCTACGGAGTAGATGGCTCCCTTGCTTCGGTGACATCTTATTTTTACCGATAAATGTATGTACATGGTTGAGATTATACAGGTTTTAGGTAGCACTAGTGCTACACTATTGACAAATGGCAACTGTCTAGGATACGCCCCGAAACGTGGTCAGAAGAAATCAGTGGCGGCTCGTGAGTGACGTTTTGGGAGGGCTGCAGGCTAATGACTGAAAACAGTATGTTAACAACGAAAACGTTTTCTTTTAATTTGCTCTTGAAGTGTTAACATATTTACTTAGATTGTCGAAATAAGCGAATCAGTCAATTAGGTGAATAAAAGTTCCATTCTTTGTACTTTTTCTAGACGTTTCGATGAAGTACCCCCAATACGAGCCGCCACTGGAAGACATATCATCAAAATTTTGGTCCTCCATGGAGGGGAATGGAACCTTCATGGTGAAGATAGATTAAATCGGAGAATCATTTTGAATGATAATCATAACAGAACTTCATCAAAAATATTTTCAATATTAAAAATTTATCAAAAGCCATAACTCCGATACAACTTGAAACTTTATTAAGACTTGTAATTCTATTCATAGCATTTTTCTCAAAGCACCAATTCCATTTACTTCCCCAGGACCATCCTTATGGGTGAGTCCCAGACTATTTGCCAATTGCCCAAAGCGCAACACTAATGTGACGTAAAACCCAACCAACAAACAGTTTAATATTCCATTTAATATCTTACTTTAAAAAGCAAAACTATTCGAGCTATGTAAACCTTCGTATACAAATTTCGTATGGCAGATCTTCATTTCAAATTACACTTTCGTTATTGTTTGCACAAATATGAGGCTTTCGCTAAATCTGTTTGCTCCATGTATTGCTAACAATAATGTAATGATGGGGTCAATGATGAGTAAACGCCGACACAAACTGAGCAGAAGGAACAAATTCAGAGTTTACTATTTTTGGCGAATTAGCACACTTATGGCATCAGGCAGCTGCAACTGAATTCCAACAGTTCGAGGGTTAGCGCGCGCCTTCCACCGGGTTAACACTGACCATCTGCACGTAGATGTCGAAAAGAAAACAAAGAGCTCTTGAATAAGTAAAAAAAAGTTATATAATTCACCGGATTTTTTAGCAGCATCGTTAATAATCAAATTCAGTAAATGACATGAACAAGGTACATAAAAAGCTTTAGAGTTTTTCTCTAAAATTCTTTTTTGCACACCTGAATGAGACCATTTCATATTAGCGCCGTTATCGTAACCTTGACCACGAATATTCGTCATTTCGAGGCTTAGCAGTGGACAATAGATTGCAAAGAGTTGTATTTAAAGGTTAAAGAGTATAATAGTAAGTACATGCAGTTAAAAAATGTTTCATAATCTATATAAACCACGAAATATTTTTTTTTTCTCGTAATGAATTTTATGTTCAATGTAAATACGCCAAATGCCGCCCCTTGCATCATTGCGCCTGAGGTGGCTGCCTCAGTTGCCTCACCCCTGGCGCCGGCCCTGTAAGGACTAAATGTAAATTATCTATGATAAAGAATTTAATCTTTACATTTTAAAAAAACTTAGAAAAATGCCTTCAAAATAAAGGCTGTCCCTAGAAATTGGGGACATTTGGTCAGCTTAATCAAAATTGTGACGACTTGACTCCAGACAATTATTAGCGGTGCGTCCGAGACCGTCACCAATCACCCATTGTGCAGTACTAGTGCGACGTTAAACCCAACCAACCAACAGATATAATAATTCATTTCAGATAAATTGAAGTGGAATGCTGATTTTCACACCAACTATGTGAAAATTACCAGAGTCGGGAATAGAACCTGGGCCATCCACTTAACGCACGGATGTTCTAGCACTGAGTTACCCTTGCTGATAACCAGCTCGGCATTTCTCACGTAATATCCCTTTGCAGGGTGACCGAGTCTGCATATGCAGATATAACAGGTGAGAATATCAATCATGGCACAACTCCAATAGAACACGAAATTTTTAATTTAGAAGTTTTATTCATCAACCTTGAAAATTCATTTCAGATAAATTGGAGTGAAAGGCTGATTTTCATACCAACTATGTGAAAATTTTCAGAGCCGGAAATCGAACCTGGGCCCTCCTCTTTACGCGCGGATGCTCTAGCACTGAGCTATTCTGGCTGATAACCAACTCGGCATTTCTCACATAATATTCGTTGGCAGTGTCACCGCGTCTGCAAACGCAGATGCAACAGATGAGAATATTATTCGTTGGGGTTATATTAATATTGGAGTTGTGCCACGATTAATATTCTCACCTGTTATATCTGCGTTTGCAGACTAGGCGCCACTGCCAACGAATATTATGTGAGAAATGCCGGGCTGGTTATCAGCCAAGGTAGCTCAGTGCAAGAGTATCCGCGCGTAAAGTGGGGACCCAGGTTCGATTCTCCGCTCTGGTATTTTTCACATAGTTGGTATGAAAATCAGCCTTCCAATCCAGTTTATCTGAAAAGAATTTTCAAAGTTGATGAATAAAATTTCTAAACTAAAGATATAATAATATCATTATATAGAAATTTTATTTAGACATGTGATTTCAAAAAAATAAAAATTATTCCTTCCACAGAAGTTCAAAATTGTACAAAACAGTTCTATATTCTAAGTTGAAGTTGAGTTTTTTTACGTCAAACTATGTGAGGTATAGCAAAGTTAGCTATAATTCGCACTTTACGGGTAAAACATGAATGTGAAGAATTTAGGATTCAGTCGACAAATAGAGTTATTTCCTATGATAAATGATAAACGCAATTGTAATGTGCCATACGCTAATAAGTTTGGAAAGTAACTTGTATAAAAGGAGAAGGAAGATTGCTTTTGGGAGTTAGTTGGAAGGAGAGTAAGAGAGTAAGTTAGTTGAGAGGTAGCCGAGATGAAGTGAAGTTAGATGTTAGCGGCTTAGAAGGTGGTTTAGAGTAAGAGGGCTGTTGGGGTAGCTGCTTAGAGTAGGATAGTTGAAGATAGTAACCCTAACAGCACAGTTAGGCTTAACTTATCCACAGTACATCTTAAGGACGTTTCTGGGATGTCTTTTCATCCAGAAGACATCTTGACGATATCCTGGGGAGGCGATGTGCTGTCTGGGAAGTCGAGTAGTATAGTTGTGTCAGGGAATCCTCCCACATACGAAAGATTACTAAGCAGTAAGAGTTAATAAATTTAAATAAAGTAATTGAAATTATTGGTGGTTAATTATTTAAAGTTAGAATAGTTAGTATGGCTGCCCATCTTAAGTTATGAGTTATTAAATGCCATTATAGTCCAACGCCCTCCTTTTCTTTAAGCTCTTAATAAAGCTCATTTATTTTATAAATCTGACTTTGTCATTACTTTATAAATTTAATTAAGTAATTAAGTTACAGCTTCAATCGAAAGTTAAATGAGCATAGTGACGACATATCGTTCATCACAGTGGCGCCCAAATCAGCTCAATTCTCGCCCCGAGATAGTGTTTTTTGATGGCACGACCAGTGTGCTCCAATTTTTTGATGAACTTGAATATTTTTTCCATTTTTATAAGATCGATGTTGCAGGAAAATATGCTTGGTTAGCATATTCCTTAAAAGGAGAACCGAGACAGTGGCATAAATTAATCGCCTGCCATTCACTTGGCCCAAATCCGACTAATGAGGATTTAAAAAGTCGGATCATCGACCTCTTTGCCACTCGGTATGATAGATTGAGATTAGAACATGACCGTTCCCTCCCCCCTCACGAGCGTCAGTGGAAAGCAGTAATAAAACCAGTGGAAAAACCACAAGAAGTTATTAAGTCACAGGAAGCAAGCTCTATTAATTTAAACCAACCTAAAACTGGTGATGAAACCGTTATTTCTAGTGACAAAAGTCAAATACAAGTTGAAGCAAACGAGCAAACTTCGCCTTTAACCAGCACTACAGACGAATTAAAGTCTGTTATTCAGCCTTTGGCTACGGATAAAAAATCCGAGAATTTATCTAATATTGCGACGGAGGTTGTAAAAGAAAATCCAATTAAAATAACTGTGGCTGCTGAAACCGTTAAACTAAGCGAAAGTGGAAAATCATTACATGAGGCGGATAATCCTGGTAACTCGTCTTTAGATGTCAGCTGTGCATCTATACAGCCGACACAGTCAAATATTTCTAATGCGAACGTGAACTTAAATTGTCAAAATGACACGCCGCCTAAACGAAACAGATGTTATTTTAAAGAAGGTAATTTCAAAAGGGCATTTAACCTCTTGTGAATTCTCTAGACCATCTAGCAGCCCTGCATTCGAAAGCACGGAGCGAACGCAGTCTTCTAGTGTAACTGTGAACAGTGACAAGATGCCGAATTCGAAACCCCCTCACCACAAGGACCAGATTCAGAGTTCACAACCCCCTCCGAACAGTGAAAAGGCTCCGAGGACGAAAACCCCTCCGGAGAGTAACCAGCCGCCAGGTTCGAACCCCCCTCACAACAGCAACCTTGCAACGTCTGACCTAAATCTGCAAACCATCAACGCTGCAACTCCACTGACCAGTCTGACCCGCATCGCTAATTTTGCTGATATCAAGGATGTCAGGACAATCTGTCAGGTCGTATCGTCCATTATTTTAATTTTTCTCCAGTATTGGTCTATCTGAGCAGTTATGAAATCTACGACATGTAGTAAACCCATTTGGACTTTCAACCATTATCTGAAAGAGATGAACTTTCTAAAAAATCAAAAGTCAAAATTTAAACTTTTAGCATGAACTTTCAACTCCCGAAATTTCATGTATTGTTTACATGTCATAAATTTTTTTTTCTGTTATATAATATATGCATGTATGTACTTTAATGGTTTCTGTTTTTTAGCAATCACCAGCAGTGAGTCGTCAGAAAATTTTTTTTCTTTGTATAAACATTTTTCTCTATAGTTTTGTAAATGATCTATATGTATGTACGTTAATCTTTTTTTATCCTCAGCCTTCAACGGCAGTTTTTGGTAAAAACCTTTTTTTTCAACATTTGTATATATATATATTCCTTATCTATATTTCTCTCAATGTCTTATAAATTGTATAAAATGAATGTTTCTTGTTGTAAACTTTTGTATGCTAAACTAAAAGTCTATGTATATATTATTAGTTGGGGTAAAAAGAGAATTTTTTTTAAAGCTATTTTGCATGTAAATTCGCGTTTAACAACTAACCTTAATAAACTAACAATTTAGTTTTTTCCGTATGCAAATAGCTAGCTGAAATATTGCTTATCTATACAATTATTATGTCATTTATCTATATACAAGTTGTAGTGTACCTTCTATTTTGATTTATACGTTAAAAAGAGTTTTAATTTTAGAAATTCTGATGTCCAGTCCTTCATTTGAAAGTACAAGCTGTTTCCTTCTCCTGTTACTTTTGAAATGAAAACTGATAATTTTTGGAAGGAGGTATTTTTGGACATTTGCCAAAGACTTTGGATCTCTGAATTAGAAGGTGCTTTTTTGGACGCATGCCAGCAGTGGATTCTTTCAAGATTCATCTGAGAGTGGACAACTGGAAATTTTTGATAAACTCTTCAGTAACTGACATTTCAAGTAATTTTTCTAGCCGATGATCTGGACCTAGACTGGTCTGCAGTGGCTACCAACAGTTCAAGTTTCAATAAAATTATTTTAATGTTAAAAATTTCAAAAATCAAGTCAAGTATTTAATGTTACCAAGTTAAATTGAATAATTACTGATCGCATTTTTTTTAAGCGATCCTTCTGTAATAAAATTTTTTATGAAATTTTTCCCTTTCCAGAAGGAAAGACGTTCTTGTAATTCCCCGCTGTATCGTTGGACTATATATCTTTATTTAACTAATTATGAGTACAAAGGGTTTTCCGGTGTAAATCGACTTAGACTGAGCTTTTAAAAAATGTTTCTTATTATGCTAAGTGTCCGGATTTTTAGCCCGGTACTCTTAATTTTTTTTTCCCTTATTAGATATTAAAAGCCAATAGTTATTGTTGGGCAGTTTAATTTAAGTTTCCCCCCTCTTTTTCTAAAGTATTATGGAGTTTAATTTTAAACAGTAAATCACTGCTTTTTATTTGCATAACAATACCTTTAAAATTTTCACGGGTAAAAACCCGTTGTGGATTTTTACGTGAAATTTTTTTCTTTTGGGGAGGAACTGTGAGGTATAGCAAAGTTAGCTACAATTCGCACTTTACGGGTAAAACATGAATGTGAAGAATTTAGGATTCAGTCGACCAATAGAGTTAGTTCCTATGATAAATGATAAACGCAATTGTAATGTGCCATATGCTAATTAGTTTGGAAAGTAACTTGTATAAAAGGAGAAGGAAGATTGCTTTTGGGAGTTAGTTGGAAGGAGAGTAAGAGAGTAAGTTAGTTGAGAGGTAGCCGAGGCGAGATGAAGTGAAGTTAGATGTTAGCGGCTTAGAAGGCGGTTTAGAGTAAGAGGGCTGTTGGGGAGTAGGATAGTTGAAGATAGTAAGTCGAGTAGTACAGTCGGTAACAAAAGTGTCCGAACACTAGCAAAAATTCCTATGTAAAAAAAGTACACTTCATACGGTTTTGTTAAATAAATCCTGTTTTAATCATGTTCTTACACTGACTAAGAACAGGATTCGACAAGGATTTATTTAACAAAACCGTATGAAGTGTACTTTTTTTTCATAGGCATTTTTGCTAGTGTTTGGACACTTTTGTTACCGACTGTATAGTGGTGTCAGGGAATCCTCTCACATACGAAAGATTACTAAGCAGTAAGAGTTAATAAATTTAAATAAAGTAATTGAAATTATTGGTGGTTAATTATTTAAAGTTAGAATAGTTAGTATGGCTGCCCATCTTAAGTTATGAGTTATTAAATGCCATTATAGTCCAACGCCCTCCTTTTCTTTAAGCTCTTAATAAAGCTCATTTATTTTATAAATCTGACTTTGTCATTACTTCATAAACTTAATTAAGTAATTAAGTTACAGCTTCAATCGAAAGTTAAATGAGCATGGCGGCGACTTATCGTTCGTCACAACTAGACCTACATAAATAGTAATTGGTAATGATTTGCGATTGATACTGGTTACAGTATGGTCTCTTGGCATTGAAATTTAAATTTAAAAAAATTTCTCTTTGAACTTAAAAAGTAATAGATAACGCAACAACTCATAAATATCGCTAGAGGTGGATCCCAAACCATCGCTAATATTTAATTTTTTTACACAAGTTCTATGTAAAACCCGTTGAACACCGAAAAACTTTTGTTGAGTATCTTATAAAAGAATCCAACAATTCCAGTTGTGGTTGAGTGGGTTTTAGGTCGCTTACAGCTACGTAATAAGCTATATTGTTAACGACTGGATAGATATCAGTAATAGTCCGTCGACATGCCATCAGAATTTGAATCTCTAAAAACAGAGTTTATGAAGGTAGTTTCAGTGTTTGTTTTTATTTCGAAGATAATGCTGCTACCGCCCCCCCCCCGCCCCGCAAAAAAAAGCGAAGTACAGTCGCTAACAAAAGTGTCCGAACACTAGCAAAAATTCCTGTGTTAAAAAACTACACTTCATACTGTTTTGTTAAATAAATCCTTATCGAATCATGTTCTTAGACTGGCTAAGAACAGGATTTGACAAGGATTTATTTAACAAAACCGTATGAAATGTACTTTTTTTACATAGGAATTTTTGCTAGTGTTCGAACACTTTTCTAACCAACTGTACCTTTTTATAAAAGTTTAAATATTTAAGTTCAGGTTCAGTATGTTGTGGCATATCGCATTACACTTACAATTGGTAACAAAGTATTAGGGATACAATTGGTAACAAAGTATTAGAAATACAATTGGTAATTGTTTTAAACTTATCCTTATATATAGTGACAAAATCAAAGTGTTTTTATAACAGGAAAGCATTAAAAATTGCAATAATTATCCAATTACGGATGTATTTTTCATACTTAATAAATACGAACTGAATATGAAGTATCAGTGAAAAGTAATCTATTTTCTACAATTTTATAAAAACTTAGAAAAATGCCTTTAAATTAAAGGCTGGCCCTTGAAAATGGGGAAATTTGTTTAGATGGCACTACATATAAATTAAGGTCAAAATTATACCTCTGGGGATTACCGAAGCGGGGGTGCCATCCTCTCCGTGTAGGATATACTGACCAAACGTCCCCATTTTCTGGGGACAAATGGGGACAAAATGGGGACGCCTTTGTTTTTTAAGGCATTTTTCTAAGTTTTAAAAAATTGTAGAAACTAAATTATTAATCAATAACACTTTATTTTTAGTTCTTGTTTATCAGGAATGAAAGAATACATCCATAATTGAATAATTGTAGCAATTTTTAATGCTTCTCTCTTATAAAGGTATTTTGATCTGGTCAGCCTAGTGTAGGATCAAAATTGAGATGACATGTCTCCGGACCACCTCTACGGGTGAGCCTCAGACCATCGCTAGTTGCTCATTGCGCAGTACTAGTTTGACGTAAAACCCAATCAACAAATCAACCAATCATATAAATTAAGGTTGAGTGGTTTTTACACAAAGTGACCATCTGTCCCTATTTTCTGGTTACAGTCTTTATTTTGAAGACTTTTTTCTAATTTTTAAAAATTGCAGAGAGTAAATTATTTGTCATTGATATTTTATTTTTAGTATTGAGTGAGTGCGAAAGTTCTACAAGTTTTTGGATATGCAAATTTGCAATGGAATTGACGTCACACATGACATTGTAATGACGCAAATCGTCGGCCAATCAAACGTGTGGATGCCTCACATATAAATGCATCGTGTCGCAGAAAGTTAATCATCTGGATGACATAAATGGATGATATAATTAATCGGGATGACCGAATCGCCACCTGTGTTTCCTTTCTTTCCCGGTACAAAAATGACCCATTCTTGCCACGAATTGTGACAGGGGATGACACGTGGGTTATATACCGTAACTTAAAGGGTCGTAGGATGTAGGATTGTGTGTCGCCCTTCTGATTCGCTTGCATCGACTTCGAAAGCTGAACTTTATCCTAAGAAGGTGTTATAGAGTGTGTGGTGGAATGTGCGAGGAATAATTCACTGGAAGGTCCTGTCAGTCAACCAAACCATCAACGCTGCCTTCTGCTGTCTGCCGTTAGACAGTCTACATTCAAATTTGGTAGCAAAGCGGCGAGGTCTCATCAATCGTCGCGATGTTATCCTTCATCACAATAACGCCAGGCCACATGGTGCTGTCCCCGCTCGCCAAAAGTTACTGGGCTTTGTTTGGGAGGTTTTAACTCACCTTCCCTGTTCTCCTGACATGGCACCAACTGAATATCACCTATTTCGTGCGTTGAACAATTTCTTCAGTCAGAAAATCTTTGATCTTGATGCTGTGAAAATTGCCATCCAATACTTTTTTGACTCGAAACCGCCAGAATTTTACCGCCGTGGGATTCATCTCCTACCAGAAACATGGCAAGAGGTCATCGATAGCAATGGGGATTATGCACAATAATAGGTACTGTTCATTTTGCGTTTATTTGCCCTTCTTTATGGGTAATAAAATCGTGTAGAAGTTTTGCACTCACCCAATACTTACAGTCGGAAACAAAAGTATCCGAACACTAGCAAAAATTCCTATGTAAAATAAGTACACTTAATACAGTTTTGTTATATAAATCCTTGTCGAATCCTGTTCTTAGTCAGTGTAAGAACAGGATTCGACAAGGATTTATTTAACAAAACAGTATTAAGTGTACTTTTTTTGCATAGGAATTTTTGCTAGTGTTCGGACACTTTTGTTACCGACTGTACTTAATAAGGATAAAAAGCAAACCTGTTATTGGATAATTGCAGCAGTTTTTAACGCCTCTCTGTTATAAAGGTATTCTGATCTGGTCACTAATTTTACTTTGCACCCGAGCTATTTAATGGGCTGTTTTTGATTGTCTAGGACTGACACCTAAAAGGGTCTGGAGGCATGCCATCACGATTTAAATGTACAGGATGTCCCATAAATAGCGCCCAAACTCTACACAGATAAATTCCTCGTTGGGAGTACATAAAAAATGCCCAAAGAACTGTACCTGTATAATCCATAGTTTACGAGAAAAACATGAAAAACAAAGTATGACTTCACAGCCGGTGCAAGGAAAAAACACTTTATTTGACCCATCAACAGCAGTATTTGCAAATATTTATAAAGATAGATGTTCAAAGTGTCCGCGGTGCATATCGAAGATAAGCAAATACTGCTGTTGATGTGTCCAATATGGTGTTTTTTCCATGAACTGGCTGTGACGTAATACTTTGTTTATCGTGCAGTCGACAGCAAAATTATTCGAGCGCTAGCAGTAATTCCTAGGAAATAAAAGTACACTTAATACTGTTTTGTTAAATAAATTCTTGTCGAATCTTGTTTTTAGATTGACTGAGAACATGACTCGACAAGGATTTAGTTAACAAAGTAGTATTAAATGTTCTTTTTTTTTATATAGGAATTATTGCTAGCGCTCGAATAATTTTGCTGCTGACTGTATTTTTCTCGTAAACTATGGATCGTACAGTAAGCTCACCAGATTTTTACAAGCGAAAATTAGTACAAATGACGCAATATACTCAATTTTGTTCAAAAAATGAGGACATGTCTAGGTTAAAAATGAGGACATTTCTGAGGCAAAAATTCAAGCACATTTACGTTTTTATATTTGTTCTATATATATCTCTCTCATAAGGAATGTTGCTTATTTTAAATTACCTCAGATGAAATCATAAATTTAATAAATGATATTTTCAGTATTAACATTATGATAATTACAGTTAAAACTTATTTTCTCCAAGATTTTAGCTTATATACAACTCCCATTAATGATGGTGTGCGAAGAGAAACAGAAAATAGGATGTTATTACCACAGTAATAATGTTTCATACTAAGAGGAATTACAAATCTAAAACTCATAACTTCAAAAGAAATTCACAAGTTTTACTTCTGAATTCATTTTGTTTGTAAAGTAAGAAATTTCAGATGGAGTTGAGATTTAGGAAATAAAATGGCACTTTAAAAATTTCTAAATCATAAGCTTGCAATATGAATAATAACTAAATCAGTAAATTTGCTACTCATAAGCTGACGTTACAAAAAACATTCTTTATTAGATCGCAATTAACCTGTTAGTAGTCGCTAGTTGGTTGATTTGCCGCCCATCTTTCAGTGTTGCCAGAATTTTTTATTCAATAGGCACCAAAAATTTTTAAAAGTGGCATTTGATACACATAAAACGCGAATAAAATCGAAGAAACGTCGATCACATCACTTCTTAAAATTATTGGTGACAGTTAAATAAAAAGTGCGCGATTTGTAATAGGTGGAGCTATCTATAGCGACTACTAACGGGTTAAAAATCTAAATCCAACCACCAGACTTATCAACATTTTTATTTATTCCACAGCATTGTTAGTACCCTCCCTTTTTTCACACCATTTTTCTTGAAGGGTAATTTTAGTTTTTACTTATTTAATCGCAATTACGTATTGCAGAAAATTTCACTAAAAATAAAACGGTGTGAAAAAGAGACTTGTTCTATCGGTGCTCCGAAAAAAATTAAAATGTTGGAAAGTCTACTCCTATTACTCGCAAATTCAATTTATTTCGTGATGATAAACCGGATATCCAGAAATATCCAGTATTCGGCTGATTATTGAATTTGCATTATTTCTATGAAAAAATATTTTCTAGTCATTCCAACTTTCATTAAAAAGTTTGTACCATTATTATTATTATTATTATTTTTAATTATAACTGTTTTAATCAGAAGGTAAAAAGCGGCTATTTAAATCATTATCCAAAAAACTTATTTTTTACTCTTAAAAAAAAGTTTTAGCTTTTAGAATGTTAGGACCCACTAACGGCCAAGAGGTCCCGTCACTGAAGCTGGTAGACGTGATGTGCTGGGTTTGATCGCTGTTTGCACTCGTAAGCTAGCCGTTCGAAGTGCTCGGGGGTTTTCTTCAAAACTAACGTAAATACAGGTAAGATCCCTTAGAAAGATCGCCCGATAGATGGCACTTCCCCACAGTCCTTGGACCTTAATGCAGGCAATCGGCCTCAATCCTAAAAACACCGACACTTTTTAGAATGTAAAAAAGAAAAAAAATCAGTTTGTTAAAAAATTTAAATTTATGAACTGACAACCTGAAAAATTAACAAAATATATTAAATGCAATAAACTTAGTATGATGAAGACAAAATTCTCCTTGCAAAATAATCAACGCATCTACTTTATTCCTCCTCCTCCCCCCCCCCCCCAATATTAAATGTTTTATCTAACTTGGGTTCTAGACTTAGATGGATCGCCTTTGTAATGGTCTTTTTGATGGGACCTTGACTGGTTTTATTCGAGTTTTGAAGTAATCCACGGAAAACTTCGAAAGGTTTAGTTGACCACTGTGACCTAGAATAGAACCAAGTACTTCCCACATACTAGTTTCGAAAACAGAACCTAACGGCTACTGGTGGAGTATGTTTTATTTGTAAGGGAAAAAAAAAACTGATGAAATGTATGCTTTGTATGTGATGTAAAAATGACTTTAAAATTTTATCTAAATCAAATTTGCATTATTTCTATGCTAAAATTATTTTTTCTAGACATTCCAATCTTAACTGAAATATTTATACCGAAGAAATGTAAACAATTTTAATCAAAAGATAAAAAGCTGTTATTTCAATCACTATTCTATTTTTTTTTTTTTTTAATATATATATATATATTTATTAATTAAAAAAAAAATTGCTACAATCAATATTTTTTTAAATAGCTATAATTAATCCAAATCATCTATAACTTTATAATAATAATAATAATAATAATAAAGAAAAAAAAATAGAAAAGAAAAAAAAAAAACTTAGATTAACTATTTTGGAAAGTATACAGATTATTTGAAAATTTATTTATTACCCATTATTTTTAAAATCATTATTAAAGAACTAATGTATCTTAGTTTTTAGAATTAATTGATTAAAATGAAAATAATAAAATTTTTAAATAATTACTACATAAAAATGGAATATATCTTAGCCTTTAGAATTAATGAATTAAGAAATAATAATAATAATAATAATCAAATCGAATAATCCTTTTATTTTCCTACTCTCACAGCTATCGGCATGACAATTTCTGAAAATAAGTACCGCAAAATCAGTTAAATGTCATACAATAGCACATGTTTCTACAAGCTTTCAATGCTAATCTGCAATACCGGCTAACCTCTGCGTCACCTAGTGACGCGTTGATTAACTAAATTTCTGGTCCGTTTTTTCCCTCCTCCTCTCTAGGATTCTAGCTTCATGATTATCCTTATGAGCAGACATCTGAATTCGGTGGCTAATCCTATCAGCCTTCTTTGGTAATATTATGTGATGGTTGGCAACAATTTGGACATGCGTCTGCTTTTTGCTAATGTTTTTATTTTGTCTAGATCGCGGAAGATGGAGGTGATGCTTATGTTTTCTTAGGCTTAAAATTCGCTATGGCTAAAAGTCAAGATATATCTAAAAAGAATTTAACTGTCTTAGCTGTTGTAGTGGGTTGTTTTGCCGTTTTATGGCCAAAAATATTTTATCCCATGATCCAGTCTATACTTTTTCCCAGTGATGATGAAGGTAGGTGCAATTGGAAAATGTGTAAAGTTCTTTTATGATACTTTCCACTCATTAAAGAATTTCAGCTCGGTAAAAATATTTTTGTTTATTAGTATAATGCTTACTTAATTTGAAAAAAAAGGAAAATGAAATAAAGATTCGTGCTGGATATATTTATTTCTGTATTTTTCTTTTTTACTGTTATTGAACAGTTCTTAATCTTAAATTAATTTGATTCATTTGATCGTATAAAAGAAGGACAGGGTTTAATTAAATTTACTTCATTAAAACTTTATGCTAATTTAATTCAGTTGTTGACCTAAGAGTTTTTCATTAGTTCTTTTGAGCTTATAATTTTCTTTTATATTTTCACATAGTAACATTTGAATAGCATTATATTACATAAAAAAGGAATGTATGCATAATATAGCACATTATAAAAGTTAATCTTAAAAAGTCTACAGAGTAATATATTACAAAAGTAACGTAATTTTTGAAAATTTTTCCATTTATTTTTCTTTAAAAGTTTGCAGTTTAAGGTTTAATTTCGAGGCCCTTTTTCTTTCTAAACCTTTCAAAAGTTACTATTATACTTCTATTTAAAAGATCAAATTATTTGTCTTGTCTTTTGATGCTGATGCGTAGGCACTGACTGTGGAGGGCGTTTTCATCCTATTATACGGTACCTTGCCAAAACTGGCGATGACGCATTGCGCCTGGCAAACCCATTTGCCAGTCACGTGAATTTGCTTCTCCTAGTGCAACCCATCAGTGCTTTCATCTCATTGGATTAGTCGCATAGCGGGAGCGTTAAAATAAGTATGGCTTTAGCTGATTGGTTTAGCTTTTGTAACAGAGCCAATTTTAATTTAAATTCATTCAAAATATTCCTTTTACGTGAGATCTTCTATTGTTAAAGATGGGTTTTTATCTTCTCTTCTACTTTTTTTAAAAGCCGCCACGGTATCTGTAAGTAAGATTAATTCTAGATTTTACTGTTTTTAAATGATTTTTTAAAGTTTAAAACAAAATTTTTTCAGTGTATTTTTATATATATTTTAATAAATTTACAAAGAAAAAAAAGGGTAGGACATGATAGTCATTGCTTCAGTATAGATTTTATCATGCACCGTGATTTAATTAGGTGCATTCAGTGATTATTTATTTATTTATAATGCTTGCGTAGCGATCTAGCATTGGAATACTGACCATTACAGTACATATTCCATGCATTTTCTGATTCATGCGCCTCGAAATAGGGGTGTCCAGTGATTTTTTTTTTTTTTTTTTTTTTTAATGCTTGCGAAGCAAGCATACAGCAGCTAGTGTACTGATCGCGCGACCTATACAAATTTTCATGCATTCATTGTCTCATGCCTTGTGAATTAGGGGTATCCAGAGACTTTTTTTTTGTTTTGTTTTAATGTTTGCGAAGCAAGCATACAGCAGCAAGCATACTGGCCACGGCTTATACAAATTTTCATGCATCACTAATTAGGGGTATCCAGTGATGTTCTTTTTTTTTGTTTTAATGCTCGCTAAGCGAGCAAACAGCAGAAAACATAGTGACCGCGGCTCCATCAATTTTCATGCTTTTACTGATTCATGCCCCCACGAATTAGGGGTGTCCAGTGATGTTTTTTTTTTTTTTTTTTTCTTTAATGCTCACAAAGCGAGCAAACAGCAGAAAACATAGTGACCTTGGCCCCATAAATTACAGGTGTCCAGTGATTTTTTTTTTCTTTTAAATGCTCGCGAAGCGAGCAAACAGCAGCAGTTAAACTGAAAGTACAAGGGAGTACTGCATAATAGGATTTCACTGTGGAAGGCACTAAAGCGTGCCTATGCTACTTTTGAAAATTTTCAAGAGGTGGCTCTCCAAAAAGTTTTTTTTCTTTTACTTTATATATATAAAACTTTATAGAAATTTTCTTTTGTTTAGTATACATACTTTTGTAAGGTATTGGATGAACGCTTACTTTTTACGCTTCTAAACACAGCTGAAAAAGGTTTATCTTTTAAGTTTTTCAAGCAAAATTTTTTATTGGTTTCGTTATGTAGATGACGTTTTTGCAATAATTGATCAAAAAACAGACCCTAAAGAAATTTTAAACACCATAAATCAAATAGAGCCAGATATTAAGTTCAGTCTTGAAGAAGAAAATTGTAAACAACTGAATTTTTTGGACGTCACCATCAATCGCCATACTAACAAAATAACCACCCAAGTTTACAGAAAACCCAATAGCAGCAATGAAATAATCCATAAAAATAGTAAAACACCCTTTAAATACAAAATTAATGCTATTCAAGCCCATATCAACCGTGCTATTACAATTTATAAAGACCCTAAAATCCTAAAAAACGAAATAAAAAATATCAAACAATTCACCCAAAAAGCAGGTTATTCAAATACATTAATAGAAAATTTATTTAAAAAATGATTAAAATGTTTAAATCAAATCAATAATTTCCAAAAGCCACAACTCAAATACACCACTCATACACAGTTCCTTATGATCGCGGAGTTTCAAATAAAATTAAAAAAGTTGCAGCCAAACACAATATAAACGTACCCATCAAGCCAAACCCCAATATTTTTCAGCTAATTAGGAGCGATAAAGGTAAAATAGACCCTTTGGAAACCGCAGGAATATATAAAATACCATATACTAATAGTCAAGGTAGAGAAATGTGTTATATAGGAAAAAGAAAAATTAAAACGCGTATTAAAGAACATAGCCATGATATAACCACCGGAAAAATAACTACTGCATTAACTCAGGTAAACAAAAACGATGAAATTAATATTAAATTTGAGCAAGTGAAGAAATTGGCCAATTATCATAACCACGGTTATGCTGCTATCAGAGAATCTGTAGAAATTTTATCAAGTTTTAACAATTGCAATGGCAACGATGGGGCTCTACTCAACCAGCAATGGTGCTGAGTTTTTAAAAGAGAGGAAGGAGGCGTGAAACAACAGTTTCGAAAAACTTCAAGCACCGTGCCGTTGGAGACCAAGCTGGGGCGCCCCAAGCGAAACTAGTCGACAGTATAACATGAAGAAATTAAAAAGGTCATATATTTTGAATTTTTAATAGATGTTAACTTCATGGTTTAATGGTTTCTAAAGTATAATAAAATCTGTTCGAAAATTTGCTTTTTAAACAATAAAATTGGCAGTTGTAGAAGGTGAAAAGGAAAATATCCAAGTGCAGCTTTTTTTTTTTTTTTTTGTCGCTTAGTGTATAGTGTGTGTGTGCAGTATAACTGAATCAATTGAAACATACATTTGACAGTGGATTTACCATAGTAATAGCTTAAGCGATTTTGTTGGTTACTTGATCTACCGTAAAATTAAAAAATGGTGGCCATTTGAAAATTTCAAGTTTGGATAAGAAGCACATTTTTCAGTAGATTTGCTTAAAATTCGGTATGTACATAGTTCATATCAAGGTCTCAACCAAGATTATTAATCAATTTGATCAGGTGTTCGTGTTTCAAAATAACAGCCACTTAAAGTTTTCAAACTCACATAAACGTATTTATGAACAGATTTGCCTGAATCTTGATATATATGCATAACTCATATGAAGATTTCAACTCAACCAATTTATTTTAGTCAACTCAATCCCTCAACTTGTTTCGAAATTGCAATTACTTCAACATTTCAAACTCAGTTAAAACATTTATTTATGAACCGAATTGTCTGAAAGTCACTATGTACATAACCCAAGTTTATTGATAAGCTCAATGTACCATTTTTTTTTTAAATGGCGGCTACTTCAAAAGGACAAAGAAATCAGTTTGAATTGTAAGCATTTATTCGCACTGTTCAATTTTGCTGGGCTGCTATCAAAGAAAGGAATAAAAGTAATGGTATTAGTATAGTAACTTGTACTAGCAGATAACATATTACTATTTGCTTGCAGAACTCGTGCCTACTTTGTTCCGTTTGACTAACAAAGGGTCGTGGTTTTTATTATTTAAATTATTACTATTATTATTATTCTTTTTTGACCTAACACAGTTATTGCCAGTTTTTTTTTTTTTTTTCATTTTAAACTATTTAAATTGCAACCTTACATGAAATTCAAGATACAGATTTGATTTTTTTGCAATTACTTATTTTTTAAGTTATGCTTTTAGCACACATGTATACAGATTAAACATTTTAAAAAATTAACTTTCATGTACATGAGGCCACAAAACGCGACATTATACAAAAAACAGAGCTGAAAATTGAATTTTAAAAAATACTTTGTAACTATCGTATTAGTATGATCAATTAATTTTAATTGATGAGCAGTTTTCGTCGACATGGCAAAATGTAGTAAAACATTTTCATCTATATTAATCACTTAATTTTACTTGAAGGACGATAAAATCATTAAATGAATTTACACAGTTACCTTTCATAATGTCCTTATTTCTTTTTTGCACTGCAAAAAAGAAATAAGGACATTATGTAAGGTAACTGTGTAAATTTATTTAACATTTTCATCTATTCAACAGAATAAACAATTTCGCTTAATTTTGAGTAGCCCTTTATACTGTCGAAAAGTTATATACACAGCCCATTGTGTTATTTAGACCTATATGAAAAAGACATGTACTAATTTCTAGAATTTCAAATTATAGCCCCAATATATCCAAATGCTTTTGAGTAGCTCTCTAAACAAATGATCGAGGATTTTCATACCATATTCTGCACAAAATGTGATTTTATTTATATAAAGAAAAAAGAAAGTATGCTCATGTAATTTTGTTAATCGCAAAATATAGATGCTAAATTGCTGCTACTAGAAATTTTACCCATATAAACATTATGTATTTGAAATTTGAATTATCTTGGTTGTCCCTGTACACAAACCATTTGTTTGACCACAATGAAAAGTTTAGTGCAGATAGCATCCCTATATAATACTGATTTAGAAAAAAAAATTGACTTCCTGCTACTATTTTTTCTTGAGATATACTGCTAATAAACACACAGACCAACTGCAAAAAAACTTATTTTTGGATTCATTGCTCCTTAAAGCGTGTAAATATAACAAAAACTCACTTTCGAGAATTTGACTGCAAAATAATACATTCTCCACCATATATAGGTACAAGAAAGTTTAAAGATTTGAGAATAAGGTCATTAGTATAAAGCTAAATTTATTTTATGTAGTAAATTCCCAATTTTCTTTATTTTTTATTTATTTGTGAGTGTATGTGTGTGTGTCTTATATCACATTAGATTCAAATTAATATAAAATGTTTTTATTTATATATTCTAATAAAACTAGATTAATTATTTGCAAATATTTGAACCCTGAAATTTTTTATATACTAAACTTGAAAAATTCATGTATGTATAGCCATAATTCATATATGTGTATTAAAAAAACAACAACAACAACAAAAAAAAAATGACCTTAATATAATGTAAAAATTATGAGTACTCTTTTTTTTTTTTTTTTTTTCCTTAAAAGAACAAAATGTTTACTATTTTTTAAAGTATTTTTTTTAATAGAAACATTACTAAATCTAAATAACACATATTTTGAAAAACAACAGTTCGCAAACTACGCATAATGTGTGAAAATCAAGCATTCAAATAATGGCCACTCTGAACTGCAGCCGAACCACCAAACGAATTATTCATTCATTATAAACACAAAATAAATCACTACAAATAATTGGAATGTAGAATGACCAAGTAAACTTTTGCCATTAAAATCACTCGAAATAAAATAATCGAGACAATCACTCGCGTACGCGCATAAGGGATGTAATATCACTCAAAATAAATTAATCGAGATAATCATTTGTGCACGAGCTAAAGGTTATAAAATCATTCGAAAGAAAATATTGATAAAATCATTTGCACATGCACATAAAGGATATGATGGCAATCGAGAGAAAAAATTATCGAAAAGAAATTAATGAATGAAATTATCGGAATGATTAACCGAATGATTTTTAGATAATCAAAGTTGTGTTTAAATTTCAAAGGAGGGAAACTCCATTTTCTTAAAGTTTTAAAGTGAGCACGTGCATAATGGCATAGTGTGTTTTATCTTCCTATTTTACAATTGCCTGTTCTGTTTGTGCAAAAATTAATGTCTGGTTATAATTCATAATTTTTTTTAATATAAATTTATTAATTATCATAATTCAAAAAAAGCTGTTTAATTTAAAATATGCAGGGAATATAATAATTTTTTGAGAAGATATGAATTAATGTTTATTACTTACAAACTTTGAATAAACACCATAAAATGCAATAAACTCGCAACAATTGTTTCGGGTCGAAAAAACACACGACCCTTCATCAGGCGAATAAAGTAAGCACGAGTGCTGCAGTCAAAGCGGCAACGCACAAAATCGTTTAAAATGAAAAGAAAAACTTTATAAAGTAGAAAGTAAATATAGCTACTGGTGTGAGTAGAATTGTACAAGAAAATAAATAAATTAGTGAGATTAAACATATAACAATCTAAGGATATCAAAATATAAACGAAAATCTAAGTTACGTGAGTAATTTCCAAGCATCAGAGAAGAATGGAGTGGAAGAAATATCATTAACAAGATTTTTTGAATTTTTAAATATGTAAAATGCTTCATGAATATCCAAATGGGAGGAATAGACAGGAGATGAAATTATGTTAGTTTTGGAAAAATCAAAACGATGACCTTGAGACCAGCAGTGGGAAGCAATAGAAGATTTGGTAATCTCTTCATTACAAACATTCCGACGGTGCTGATTTATTCTGTATTTCAAACGCCTCCTAGTTTGACCAATATAACCTAAGTTGCAGGACGAACACGGAATTAAATAAATTCCAAAACGGTTTTCGGTGGAAATGGGATCCTTAAGAGAAGATAATTTTATTTTATTGACGGGTTTGTAAATAACTTTGAAACCAAACGGTGAAAGAATTTTAGAGATTTTAAAAGAGTGAAGAATAAAAAGGTAAAACAACTGGGATGAGACTGTGATCATTTAATTTGGGAGCAAAACGTTTAGGATTCTTAAATTTATATAGAGCTTTATTGATGATAGATGGGTTATAGCCATGAGAGAGAGCAAGAGATTTTAAATAATTAATTTCTTTCGAAAGATTAGATGGATCAGAACAAATGTGTAAGGCACGATAAACATAAGTGTAAAAAGCAGACATTTTTTGTTGAGGGGCGTGGTTAGAGAGAGCATGCGGCGGCAAAGAGACTGAGAATGGTTTTCTAAAAACAGTAGTAGAGAAACAATCCTTTTCTTTATTCACAAGAACGTCAAAAAAAGGCAAAGAGCAATCCTGTTCAACCTCTTTGCCTTTCCTTGACGTTCTTGTGAATAAAGAAAAGGATTGTTTCTCTACTACTGTTTTTAGAAAACCATTCTGAGTCTCTTTGCCGCCGCATGCTCTCTCTAACCACGCCCCTCAACAAAAAATGTCTGCTTTTTACACTTATGTTTATCGTGCCTTACACATTTGTTCTGATCCGTCTAATCTTTCGAAAGAAATTAATTATTTAAAATCTCTTGCTCTCTCTCGTGGCTATAACCCATCTATCATCGATAAAGCTCTATATAAATTTAAGAATCCTAAACGTTCTGCTCCCAAATTAAACGATCAAAGTCTCATCCCAGTTGTTTTACCTTTTTATTCTTCACTCTCTTTTAAAATCTAAAATTCTTTCACCGTTTGGTTTCAAAGTTATTTACAAACCCGTCAATAAAATTAAATTATCTTCTCTTAAGGATCCCATTTCCACCGAAAACCGTTCTGAATTTATTTAATTCCGTGTTCGTCCTGCAACTTAGGTTATATTGGTCAAACTAGGAGGCGTTTGAAATACAGAATAAATGAGCACCGTCGGAATGTTCGTAATGAAGAGATTACCAAATCTTCTATTGCTTCCCACTGCTGGTCTCAAGGTCATCGTTTTGATTTTTCCAAAACTAACATAATTTCATCTCCTGTCTATTCCTCCCATTTGGATATTCATGAAGCATTTTACATATTTAAAAATTCGAAAAATCTTGTTAATGATATTTCTTCCACTCCATTCTTCTCTGATGCTTGGAAATTACTCACGTAACTTAGATTTTCGTTTATATTTTGATATCCTTAGATTGTTATATGTTTAATCTCACTAATTTATTTATTTTCTTGTACAATTCTACTCACACCAGTAGCTATATTTACTTTCTACTTTATAAAGTTTTTCTTTTCATTTTAAACGATTTTGTGCGTTGCTGCTTTGACTGCAGCACTCGTGCTTACTTTATTCGCCTGATGAAGGGTTGTGTGTTTTTTCGACCCGAAACAATTGTTGCGAGTTTATTGCATTTTATGGTGTTTATTCAAAGTTTGTAAGTAATAATTTTTACAACGCCAGTTTTGTGGTGCTTTTTTTATTAAATATTGAATTAATGTTTGTCACATTCATTTAACATTAGCATCCCCATATTTTGACACCTTATAACTATGAAAATCTAACAGAAATATGTTTACTAGGCTGATTTGATCCAAATAATTCCCATAAAGAACTGTCAAAAATGGAAGTTACCATTAAAAAAAATAAATAAAAATAAGTTGATGCCAGTTTTAATGTGTAGATGACCTCCTAAATGAAATCTAAGTATTTTATTATGTGAAATGATGCCCATCTCTACTGTACATATGTTAGTCAGCTAATAATTGAATCCTTTTTTTTTTTTTTAATTATTAGCTGCTTTATAATTCAAACATTCTTTAAAAAAAAAAAAAAAAAAAATGGTCCTAAGTGAAAATTTTTAAATTACTCATATATTGTCATAATAAGCAAATTTATTATAGAAACAATTTAATTTTGTCTCCTACTTTCGGTTGCTATAGTATAATAAACCTAGCAAATATATTGTACTATTAAATATATAAAATTCAGATGAACTTCTTGTTTAAAATTATATTGTATCTTAGAAACAGTTTTGTTTTGATCTTGTTACCAAAATGAAAATACCCTTTGCATTTTTAACTTACTGCATTATATATATGTATGTATTTAAATTTTATTTACAGAAATTCAAGGAAACATCAGAAAATTAAACTTTGATGATATGTTGCATCCTCAAATGAGAGAGTCTATGGGAGAAGCTAGACCAGCTGAAAAATTATTAAGAGATGGCAATCGAGTAATTTTTATTAATTTATATTAAGATGTACAACGTTATTCTTGTGTTTTTTTTTTTTTTTTTTTTTTTTCCTTATATAATTGAATTTAGAATCTTACATCCAAATAAATTCTTCCAGAGGTAAAGTTTTGTCATAAATTTTTATTATTATTTAATTTAAATTTTAGCAGAAAGATATGTTAATACACACAGTTTAAGCCATGTTTTAAAGTTACATTTTTCTTTTTACCAGTCATTAGATTTTTAATATGGAATAAAAAGTTAAATAATTTTATAACAGTGTTCTTAGTTTTTTATTATTTAAATAAAATATTCATAAATCAGATTTTCAAATATTTTGATGATATGTGGAAAATGTTTCTAATTTCAGGTTCCCTTTCATCCTTACTTACAACAAGCAAGTAAACCTCAGGCAAAAGGAGCTGGGGCTGTGAATCTTGTTATTCCAGTGTATACCATTGCCATTATATTGTTCTTCCTCTATTCACTTTTTAAGGTAAATAGTTTTAGAGCACAATAATGAAAAAGATACTTTGTTTTCCTGTATTTAAAATTTTCGTGGTGGTTTTATTCCTCAGATGGTTTTAAAAAAATCTGATGAGTCTCATGTAAGTGCAGAAAAATCCGTTTCATTATGCCAAAATTCATTTTGTGTACAAAAGTATTCTGAAAAAGAAGAACCTGCTGCTATACGCAAGGAAATTCCTCAAGAAAGAAAAGCTCAGCGAGCTCTTGAGCAGTATGGAAAAGATAAAGGTAATCTTAAATAATCATATTACAATTATTAGCCTATCTATAAGCATTGTTTTCATAGATTCAAAATGTCCTTTTTTTTAAAAAAATAACTTTCATTTAAAACTGTTACTTTTTTTTTTTTTTTTTTAATGTAATTAAATGAATTTAGTATAAGTAAGTTACTGTTAAAACTAAAGCATTATGAATTTATGTATTTTGAGAGTATTTGTAAAGCATTGATCTTGGCTGTAATTTCTTGAAAATATTGATCAGAGATGTGCATAACGAATTGCAAAGATATGTAATATTAGGTTCAGAATTTTATGGAATTTAATTAAATATAAAGGGTATTCAGAAAGCAAGTTCCATTAAGCAATTGAAAAAAAAAGAAAAAGAGGGGGGGACAAATTTTTGGTAAAAGATTTTTAGTGTCTAATGAAATGCAATTCTTGAATTATTTTGCAACATAGTTGTCACCATTTTTGAAGTATTTATCATAGCAGGGCATAAGATTTTATATGTCTTTGTCATGGAAAGATATTGCCTGTGATGCCAAACATGTGATAAGTGTTTTTCATCTCATCTTCTACCCTCTTTAAACTGCTTGCTAAGAAGGGGCAATTTTAAGGTACAAGAAAAGATAATATTCTATTCTATTCACTCGGTGCTAGTCTAAGGCTATAGGAAGACTGTAACTGTACTGTTCCCAGCAAAAGTCCGTGAGAAGTATTGTGACACAATTATAATATGTGTGCATGTTTTGTCATGAGTGAGAATGATACCCTTCAATAATATGCCTCAATGCTTATTCTGTATTATATAATGCTACTTTCTAAATATCTTGCAATAAATAATGGTATTGATTGTTTGATCGTGTAATATATAATCTTCCAGTAAAATGCCATGTCTGCCTCAAAGCACTATACACATGATTTTTTAACATGTTATTTTTAATTTGGTTTTTGTCTGTTGCTGATGTCGTCATATACTTCCATTCCGTTAATTTCTTTTTACTTTCTTCTATCTTCAATAGAAGAAAGTATTGGATTCGTAAAAATTTTCGATTTCGGGTTTTTGATGGATTTACACGTTTTGAGAGCTATAGAACACGATTTTACCATTTTTAGAAAATGTCTGTCTGTCTGTCTGTCTGTCTGTGTGTGTGTGACAAAATTTTGTGGCAACTGTATCTCTGGAACTACTGCACAGAATTTCATAGAAATTGGTATGTAGTTGCACCTTGACATAAATTAGTGCCTATCAACTTTTGGTAAAAATCGTCTTACAGGTTGCGTTGCTATCCCGCTTTTTCTAAATTTTTAACAGGGTGATATAGGGCAAAAATTTTCAAGATGGGTATCTTTCGAAAGGTCTCGTCAGTACCTTTAAAACGAACGTTTACTTTTTACGAAAAAAAACTTAGAATTTTTTTTTTTTCTCTCCCCTTAATTTTATCAAACTCCCACGGTTTCCGTGTTCTGACAAACTTAAACTAATTTTTGCTTTTTTCTCCTAATTTTGTCAAAGTCCTACGGTTTCTGTGTCTTGACAAACTTTAACATATTTTTGCATTTTTCCCCCAATTTTGTCAAAGTCCCACGGTTTCCGTGTTTTGACAAACTTAGAATAATTTTCACATTTTACCCAAAATTTTGTCAAAGTCCCACTTTTTTTTTTTTTTATTGTTACCGAGTGAATTTGTATAGGAAAATATAGAAGAAAGTCTCGTGGTGGCCACAACATACTAGTTTAATTCAGGGGTCCTGGGAGATATCATGTCTTATCCCCAGTGATATGGCTTAAGAAGTCATCACCCTTGTTGTACCTTGTTAAGAACTAGTGTGTGCTGGTCTGACATTTCATTTTGTGCTACTCTGTAAGATTGTTTGGTACCCACCAAATGCACAGTTTTCAAAAATTCATTTTCCCAAACAAAATATCATGAAGTTAATGGGAAATTTGAAGAAATGTTGTGAAGAAAACTGTGGCAATGTTGTGAAGAAAAATCTTCAGTTCTGCGTAGTGTTCAACTTCTTTAAGCAAATAATCATCAACCAGAGCTCATCATCAACTTCATTCTTTATGAACATTTTTTCATGTCCTTTAGTAAAACTTTGTATTCACCTTCTACCATGAAGCCACTTAGTCTTTTTCAGTTGGTTTAGTATTCCTGCCATTTAGAAAGCAGATGAGAACTGTAACTCCCATGTTCAATTTTTTAAAACATTTTTAATACTCAACATACAGCCAACACAATATTCAGCAATACAAAAATAACTTAAATTTTGATCACCCCACTGATATGACCCCACATTTTCTTAGACCTGAAGAATGATCATATTACTGATACTGACTGTGTGTGTATAAATTATTACTTGTCCAATTCCATCCTTCTAAGTATACTGTGTTTCATTTAAAAAATAGTTACAGTAGTTATTTGAAGTTTTTTTACATTCTATTCTTAATTTAAAAAGTTATTAAAAATAAGTTTTTTCATTTCAGTCTTAACAGCATTGAAGACAATTATTCTTGAAATGGAAGATATTAAAGAAAACTTTACTGAGATGAATGTGAAATGTAAAATGACTTCTGACTGCATTGGTAATACATTCTTCTCAGATTATACAGTCATGTAGAAAAAAAAAAAAAGTTTAATTTTGCAGAATAATATTACATAAAACAATACACTAGAATCAATCAATTGGAAAAACATGTTATTTGAGGAGCAAACATTCAAACCATGCTTTCTCCATAAATAAAAAAAAAGAGTTAGTGATTTTTCTTTAAACTCAGCATAAAAATAGTATGTCTACATATCTTCCTAGGTATGTCTGCATATTTTCCCACTATCTAGTAATACATGTAAAATAAACGATAATTAGGTTTTAAGTTTAGTTATTTTTAAATTTATTAGTTTTTGTGTTGTCTCAAAAATTGTATCTGAAAGAGAAAACACGGTTTGAATGTTTGCTCCTCATTTAATGGTGTTCATTAAACTTCAAAGGCTATCTACAATATTAAGTTTTGGTTAACTTTATTTTAATAGCATTTTATCTAATTTAGATATATCATTTTGAATTTTCATACAAACACTACTTATAAAATGTAAATAGCTCAGTTTGTAATTCCCATAATTCTTAATAAAAAGGGGTACTTCTCTCCTCCATCGGGGGGTAAAACATTGCAATATGGATATCTATCAAAAGAATTTTTTAGTACATTTAAAGTGAATGGTTGAACAATAAATCTGTGATAATTAAAAATAAGTTTATCTTTTTGTTTTCCATAAAAAAAAAAAAAAAATCTTTGGGTGTCATCTATAGGGCACCAAAATGTCTTTCTTTCAACATATAGTGTTATACTTCTATGAGACAAAAATCGTCTGCATTTATCATGAGGAATGTACTGTGTTAATTTGTATAGGAAAATATTATGAAAGTTTTGTAATGGCTACAACTCACTACTTTTTAGTAGTCATTGCCAGAATTTTGATTGTCTGAACAGTCTTTTAAAGACTAATTTTTTATGGCATGGTGGGTGGCTATTTGAAAATTCTGTAAAATATAATAGTCTAATGAAAGTGTAAAGAATGATAAAGTGTTTATAAACTATGACTTGAAATTCTTCCAGAATTCTCTATCTTGAGAAATAATTGAAAATTTTTATTTGTCTGTCTAAAAATTACAATATTTGTTTTAATGTGCATAGATATACCTATGACAAAATCTGTGAAAGTAATTTTTTGACAACTGGTATACTAACAATAAAAATGTTTATTAATTTTAATGTTTGTCCTACTTTTGTTAGGGTTTAATCTCAGGTCTTGCTTGTTAACCTAGCCATTTGCAGTTTTCCATGGTTTTCTCTGGAACTCACATAAATACAGACTAGGACCCCTTAAAAAGACCCACACAGAGGGCATCTCCCCTTTAGACACAGGTCCCTAGTGTAGACAGTTGGCCTTAATTTAACACTAATACACCTACTTTTGTTAATAGAAATAAACTTTGAAGAAGAAAGCCAGCTTTTAAATTTTGTTTCTAATGTTATTAAAATTTTATTAAATTTATTTTTCCTTATTCTTAGCTGAAAACAAATATATTATGGAATGGAGATGCTGTTATTATATTGTAAATTTAAATTATCCAAATTCCGTTTTTTTTTTTTTTTTTTAAATTTCTATAAAATTTATTCATACCTGAAGGTAATATACAATTGAAACTCAGAAAAATAATTTATTTAAGCAGGCATATTAAGACACTTTTTTTTTTTTTGTGTGTGTGTGTGTGTGTGTGTGTGTGTGTATGTAAATATATATATACAGTATAGGACCCTTTATCCAGAATCCATGGGACCAGAAATATTCCAGATTTCAGAATTTTGGGTCTTTTTCCATTGTTGATTTTCCCTGAATTATGAAATATACTCAATAACTGATAAGCACTAATTTGCATCTAGGCATTTAGTTTTTTTAAGGAAATTTTATGCCTTAGTTCTTCAGCTAGAGCTGCCACAAAATGTTTGTCACACATGCAGACAGACATTTTCTAAAAATAGTTAAATTGTGTTCTAGACCAAACCTCTAAAATGTGCAAATAAATCAAAAACCAGAAGTAAAAAATTTTTACAAATTCAATACTTTCTTCTATTGAATATAGCAGGAAGTAAAAAAATAACTATGCCACTTTCTGTCAGTATCATGGCTGCTGCATTATCGGTGCTGCTAAATGTGAATACTGACTTGATCAGAAGAGCAGCAGATAATATTTTTCTTTTGCATTTTTTTTTTTTTTTTCTTTTTTTCACTTTACTTTTAGAAAAATCTCCAGAAATTGATCATCAAATAAACCCCAAATTTTTTTATGTTGTTGTCTGCAAATTTTGGGATTTTCCACACCACAAATACTCCTGACCATCTTTTGAGAAAAATAAATTGTGCTTAAACTTCTGATTTTCTGAATATCTGATAAAACATTTGATAGCTCATTTTAGAACGAATTTTTCTTTTTTTTTTTTTCTGAATTTTAGGTATAAAATATTTTTTAAATCATTAAAAAAGAAAAAAATCTAAAATGATTCTAGAGATTGGGTCTTCTAGATTTTGGAATTCTGGATAATGGGTCCTATACTGTGTATATATATATATATATACATACAAGTATTATATTTATATATTGATTTATAAGTTTTCTTGTAGCAGTTTCATTTTGTTTAACTGTAATAGCAATAAAATTTGCAATATGTGCTTAGGTGTGTCCAAAAAGTAAGTTAGTCCTAGTAGCAGAATTTTCTGTATCTGTGTGCACAAAAACTAAATTTGCCTGTGATCCAAGAATGCTGGATTAAGTTCTGGTAGCATAAGAAAGTATTAGCAATTTATGAAATATGTAAAATTTACATCTACCAATAAAATAAATTGAAATTATAGAACAAGTACAATAATCTAAAGACATAATGTAAATTAATGAAATTTATTTTTCCGACTGAGTGAAAATAATGCCTGGACTGGGAGTCGAACCCCAGATCTTTGACTTACAAGGTCAAGGCTCTACCAATTGAGCTATCCAGGCCAACAACCGGTGGACATTACTCACTCAGACAACCTTTAGGCAGAAAAAATTTCAATTAAAAAAAAAATTGATTTTCTTCCCAATCAGTTGATTGTGTGATTTTAATATATTATAATGTAAATTATATACGTGTTCTTAAGCCTGGCATTTCTTTTTGAAATGTTAAATTAATCTTCACAGCTTTAAATAATCTGCAGTGCTTGCTGCCATGCTACACTGTTTCTGCTACTGGGGTTATAGTCAAACAGCGTGGGTCAAAAAACACTTTTTTGAGAAGTGAACTACAGTATAATATGACACCCATACAGCATACTATTTCTGTTAATAATCTCTCAGTCACTGCAGACATTTATTGGAATGTAGCAGTGACTGAGTCTGATACTCAGTCACTGCTACATTCTGACTGATACATTCTCAGGGTTGCCAACTGCTCCGATTTCTGCGGAGTTTCTCCGAAAAAATTTAAAAACTCCGCAATTCCGCAAAGTAATGTTTATGCTCCGCAACTTCAGTCTTGACCACCTAACTAAATACTTTTTATTAAATACATAAAACTGAATAGTGGCAGACACCGAAAAAAAAAAAAAAACTATTTTTCTGTTTTCTTTCTTTTTTTTTTTTTGAAGAACCACACGCTTCATCATACAATACTCATAAATAAATAGTAAAGAAAGAAAGAAAACATTCTAGTGCTAGGCATTGCGTAATCAAAATATTGCTGACTCAGAACGGGAACAAGTATTTGTTTACATTAGCTAAGAGTGTGTTTAATTAAAACCACAAGCTGAAAGGGGGGAAGAAAGAAACCGAATGCTATGATTATGGGGTGTTTTGATTTTCATTTAAACTATATCAATGTTTCAGTTATCTTAATGCTTAATAGGTCGTTAAAAAAGTTGTTTATTTTAATTTATCGATAAAAATAATGGAATCAAAGCTACTGAACTTTAAGGCCGATTGACAACGCTTTATTTAAGATTTATTTGAAATAATTATGCATTTATTTTATCATTCACTTAAAGCATTAATGATTTATTATTATATCTTCATTTGTATCTGGGAAAAAAAATAAGTAAACAAATTATGACCAATAATCTGCAAAATTCTAAAGTTTACAAAACATATGGTCCCAAGCTATGCAGATTAGAGGGAGTTGACTCAGAGATGAGATCATTTACACATTTATATGAATATCGGAGATTTCGTTTTTAGATTTTTATGTGATAGTATAATAATTATTTTGACATTCATGAAAATTGTTGGAAATTTAATTTTTTTTTCCCTTTGTGCTTTTTTTTTTATGTAACTGAATAATCTACTTTCATATATTGTCTTTATTTATGTATGGAAAATATGCCATTATGCAAAAAACAAATTACTTTTGGGTTTTAAGCTTATATTCAGACTTAATCGCATTTCCCATTCTTATCTCTCTTCACTGTTTTGCTAAATATATTTGATTATCAATAAATATTTCTTAATTTCATATTATTATTGTTAATTTATGTTTGTTAGTGGTTTATTTCTTTTCTTTCTTTCTTTCTTTTTTTTTTAATGTATTTTTAAAATTGCTCCTCAAAGTAGCCAAAATGCTCCTCAAAATTTCTCTGAATACTCCTCAAACTGTTTTTGAAAAGTTGGCAACCCTGCGATTCTGCTGCTAATAGTCTGATACCCTGATGATAGAAACTTACTTCTTCCTATCATGAACATAATTTTTCATAATCCAGTTAGTGATAAACAATAGAGTGAGAATTGCCAAATAGATATTCGCATCACCTGTACAATGTGTGCAATCCTCACTCTATAATTAGTTAGAAAGTAAGATCTATAATTAGTAATCACTCTATAATTAGTAAGTCTTTCACCTGGTGTACTATGTCTGATGTGCTCAAAATTGTTCGCCTTCCTTACCGCCTCGCATTGGTTAAGTCTGCTCAACACAATCTTTGGATTGCTGGTATTATTTCACAATTGCTGAACTTTATATTGCATGTGGTGTATACATTGCAGATGTTTCCCAAATTTCTATAACTCGTTCACTGTTTTGCCCACAAAGAATATACTGTTTTATGTATTTTAATATTGGAGTAGGTTTTCACTGATGCAATTTTTTCCCCCTTGTACTATGCTATGCAGCAACAATTGCAATATTTTGAATGAAATTGCTACTGTTAGAAGAAATGGAATTCAATTCTTATCTGTGAAAACTTCACTTTTCTTCTGCGATGCTGCTATCTGTGGTGGAGCAAATGTAACTTACTTTGTGAATGTTCTATGTTCTTTGATGCTTTCAATATATACATTGTTTTATAAGTATCTCTTATAGGCTTTCCTGAATCTCTCTCATTTTCTATTATGTGAGATGGACTTGATCATTATAAATCATTTTTCTGAATCTTGTTTTTATTTATCATCTTACTTAAATACAACACTAGTTAATACCCGTCAAAATTTGATGGATGATGTGCAACTAAAATCTCTTCGCGCCATAAAGTTTAAAGCACCCTTGCTTTAATATTTCACATTGCTCTTAACCGGTTTAAAACCCCCTGCCCAATTTCCCGTATTTGTAAAACCACTTTTATATAATCTAAAATATTAACTTATTGTATTCTAAAAATAAACTGCAAATCGGAATAAAGTTAAAATTTGTTTTTCTGGAATAGTATTATAACACTTTATTCTATCAAAATAGTATATTTCAACAAAAGTATACTGTTAAAAATAAATAAATAAATAAATTTTTTCTGGTACAAAATATCAATATTTTAATGTTATTCTTTTCAAATTATTTTTACTCTAATACAGTATCGAAATGAAATATCAGAAATTATAATAATTAGATAAATAATACTAATTAAATAAACAAATAAAATAAAACCCCCTTTGATTTCAAATATTTATCTCCATCTTTTCTAAACAAAGTTTTCAACTAATGAAAGTTAACTTTTAAAGAACAATAAACTTTGATAATTTGTTAATTTTAAAAGATTTTTTCTTTTTTTTCTAAGAAATGGAAAAAAATAATTTTAAGAATATGTTATAATATATTGACATGACAACAGATGGCGCCACATTGGACAGAAATTTTTGGCGAGCTAAAATGCATACGAAGATAACAGATGCCGATATGTATTCGCGAATTGCTTTGTTTTTAATAGGTATACTTCCTTGGAAAATATGAATTAATTGTGTGAATTATTTTTATGATTGAGCCACGGAGTAATATTAACTTTAATTAGGCGTTAATGAGCTTTAATTAGGCATTTGCCATAGACATATCAATATCGTCTGCTTCCTCTATCATCGGTATTCTGCATAAAAAAAGGAATATTCCTGTTCCAAATTGGTTCAAAATTTTCTCACGCATGCCCACATCGTCCGATTTTGGTCTTACGGAATATGCTTTGTGTTTTAATATTATAGATTCTAAAATCTATTGATAATGTTTAATAGTTACATATTTCATGCACTACAAATATTTGCTTTTCTTTTAATTTTAGATAAACTCACTAGTTGTGAAGATTTAGAAAACTTGTAAAATTATTTCTTTTTAGTAAGTCCTTTTTTTTCTGTATTAATCCTTTAATGCCAGATTTTTTAAAACCTTATATACAGTACGAAGCCGAAAATCTGGACAATTTCGGCAGCGTTAATCATCATCATCAACAGCAATTTTTTTTTTTTTTTTTTAGTATAAATGAAAAACCGAAAAAATATTTTATTTCTTAGTGATCTTCAAAACCGGCATTTGCAAAGTCTGAAAAAAGAGGGAGAAGAAGATTATAATAATAGTAACAATTCTTAAACATTTATTTAATTAAGAACTAAATTCTATATTCTATTTCAATTATGCTCAAACATTTTGTTAAAAACCTAAAGTACTAAAATAAAAAATAAAAAAAAATCACGCAATGTTTTAAAAGTGGTATGTTTTTCTTATTTATTTTTCTCTATTGTAACTTGTACTAATTTTTGTATGTAACTATTTCAATAAATCTGTTTTGTTTTTCAAGTTTAATTTTTAATTTAATTTATTTATTGCTAAAGTTGCTAGAAAAAATATTACAGAATATATTTAAAAATCGTAAAATATTATTTTTTACTTGAATTTGCATATTACCTAAATACTTAAACCAAAATATTATTATATTTGTTAGGCATGACCAAAAATCCAAAAAATTCGAAAATCCGAAATCACCGCGGTCCCAACGATTCCAGATTTTTGGCTTTGTACTGTACATAGTTTTAATTTCTAAAACTTTATAAGTAGGATGTTTTAAGAATGATATAAAAATTATTTAAAAAAATAACAAATACTTCTTTTGATATTGCCTGTGTCCATATGAACCCATTATGTATTAACCTGGCATAATGCCAGGTCAATGCCAAGTAATTATTTCCATAAAAGATAATTTTTCTTAAAACATATAAGTAAAAAAAGAAAATAATAATCATAATCATAATTTATAAATAATAATAATAATAAAACTTATTCATACATTGGATTTTTTTATTACTATTATTATTATTATTTATCATATAGGTTAGAAAAATTCAGTAATATCCCTTACAGCACACTTATCCACTGTACATTTTGAGGATATCTCTGGAATGCCTTTTCTCTCAGGCTATACTGAAGATGTCATGTGAAGAAGATGCACTGTTAGGGATATTATGAAATGACAAGTTATTACATAAAACAAGTTATTACATAACAAGTTAGTACTATGTTTTCTTAGTTTTTGGAGAACAATGGTGCTTTTCAATGGAGCTAAAAGGTGCGTGATTCCATCAAACTGTATTTTATTCATTTTTAAAGATCAGTTATTCTTGAGAGTGATGTTTATTGATTTGAAGGGTGTGGTGATTTATCTATCTGCCCTGGTGCAATTCATGTATGATGCTGCTAGCTAATTATAAAACAACTTCTACTTACACTCTATCTACCGAACTGTTTACTTCAGAAAGAAGTGAGTTTTGGTTCCTGCTCTGCTGTAAGCCATGTACTAATTGCCCAGTGTTATTTTCATAAACTTTTAATTATTAAATATTTATATTTTTCTAGATTGAGTATTTTATTTGAAGTAAACCATCATGTAACATCACTTTTATCACACAACCCACTACAATGGTGACAACCAAAAAAAAACTCTTCTAGTTTTGATTTCTTTGTTCATGTTTCTAGTTTCGATTCAAGATTTCCAAAGCAGACGCAGTGGAAATACTTGCATTTATTTCTATTTACCCAGCCATATTGTTTTTCATGGCTCAATCTACTTTTCAATTAGTAGTGCTCAAACCTATATTGGATTCAAAAACAAAATACAATTATTGTGTTTTGCATCTGCCTCCCAAAATAGCTATTATTGTTCATGATGTCATCATTTCTCCTGATACTACTGATCTCTTCAAGAATTTAAAGGATGAAATCATACTTTATTGTGGTGAAAGCAGTCACAAGAAATATGTCAATTATTAGCTGATGAACAACTCAGTGATCAAAAACCTTCTAAACTTCTTCATATTAAGCAAAGAAAAGCCAGAAATCACAGTGAATCCAATATACTCTTACATGAATTGTTTTTGCTGCAGTTACCTCCTAATGCTCAGTTCATTTTAGCATCATTTCAGGATCTTACACCAATAAAAGCTGTGAAAATTGCAGATAAAGTTTTGAATATTTTACCTCCACAGGTAAGTGCTGTTTCTTCTACTAATCCTTTGCGTGCAAATTCAGAACATGGGAAAAATGTGCTTTATGATACTGCTTGGCGATTTTTTCCAAACTCGCCAATTTGGTGCAGTTTTGTGGTATTGTTTGCCGACTTTTTCAAAATGGCCTATTTTACATGTTTTAAACCAACTACCTAAAAATAAAGCGTGAAAAGTAGCTTTTAAAAAGCTTGAACAAAATAAAGTAAAAATAAAAATAAAAATTTTAAAAATTTCCACTAATTTCATAAAGGAAAAGTATAAAATATTAATTTTTACAAGGTAGGTAAGTAGGGTTTAACATCACACTAGTACTGCGCTATAGGTAATTTTAAACATTACAAAACAAAAAATACCACATATAATTCAAAAAACACAACAAATAAATATATGAATAAAAAATAAGTTTTTCCACTTACCCAAACTAAATATTTCCTTTGGAATAAAAAAATGAATCCTCCGTCAAAACTAAAAACCAGGTAGCACATAACGTTGTTATGACATTGCAAATAAGTCTGAACAGTGAAAAATTAGTTAATGTTATGTGCTACCTGGGGAAACTTCCATCGAAACTAAATAACAATATATACTAGCTAAATTAACACAATTTAAAATACTACTCCAAACTTTCTGTCAAATATATTCAAAATACATACTGCATGCTCTAAAAGCATTAATTAACAAACTTTTTACTTAAAAAAAAAAAAAAAAAAAGACCAGACCAGGTCGGTTACCAGCACATAACGTTGTTACGACATTGCAAATAAGTCTGAACAGTGAAAAATTAGTTATAACAACGTTATGTGCTACTGGGGAAACTTCCATCGAAACTAAATAACAATCTACACTAGCCAAATGAACACAATTTAAAATACTACTCCAAACTTTCTGTCAAATATATTCAAAATACATAATGCATGCTCTAAAAGCATTAATTAACAAACTTTTTATTAAAAAAAAAAAAAAAAACAGATCGGTTCAAAGTCTACATACGATGGCACAAACACATGTAAAAATCAAAAATTGCCTACTGTTGCCATTATTAAAAAAGAAAAAACAAACCAAACATATCAAACTCAGAGGTATGTAGGTAAGTTGGATTCAACATCGCGCTAGTACTGCACTATGGGTAATTTCCGTATGGTGACCAGGTTAGAGTACCTTTATAAATTAAAAGCGTTAATAATTATTACAATCCACCAATTAGGAATGTAATTTTATATTCTTCATAAATAGAGACCAAAATGCTAATAATTATGATAAATGATTTTTTTGTAAAAGTTTTTAAAATTTAGAAAAACGGCTAACAAAAATAGACTGTCCTCAGAAAATAAGGGCATCTGGTCAGCATCGCGATGGTGTGGAATTTCCTTTTGCAGCAATCTGTGATACGTACTTTTGTATGCTTCGCTAACATGAAAACAAAAATTAATAATCACTGAATACCTCATCCGCAAACTGCATGAATCTTGAAAATGCACAAAATTTCGTTTTGCAGCTATCAGTAATATGGACATCTGTACGCTCCGCTTACATGAAAACAAAATAAAACATCACTGGATACCTCACCCACAATCTACATGAATTTTTAAAATGTATGAAATTTCGTTTCACAGCGATCAGTAATATGCACGTCTGTACACTCCGCGTACATGAAAACAAAAACAAAAAAAAAAAATCACTGGATACCTCACCTGCAATCTGTGTGAATCTTTAAAATGCATGAAATTTTGTTTTGCCACGATCAGTAATATGCATGTCTGTATGCTCTGCGTACATGAAAACCGAATAAACATCACTAAATACCCAACCCGCAATCTGCATGAATCTTTAAGATGCACGAAAATTAGTTTCGCAGCGATCAGCAATGCGTGTATGAAAAAAAAAAAAAAAAAAATCACTAAATACATCTCCCGCAAACTCCATGAATCTTTTAAATGCATGAAATTTTTTTTCCCATCGATCAGTAACACGCACATGAAAACCAAAAAAAAACATCACTAAATACGTCTCCCACAAACTCCATGAATCTTTAAACCGTACAAAATTTCCTTTGACAACAATGAGATACGCGAAAATCATACAGCGTCAAAACATCATGGTGAGGTTTCAAACATCAATTGCTGTATGACGGATAAGTTCTTGACTGGCTAAAAATGTTGAAAATCTGTTTGAAAATGCTTAGGACATTATTTATTAGAAAAAATCGTAAAATAGACATCAGTAGTCCTCAGTTGAAAAATTTAAATCTTTGATTAACAATGCTTAGTTTGGTTTGGAACCAAAAATTATGCAGAAATTAATTTTTCAATGGATAGTGGTACTGAATTAAGGTAAATAGAAATCTGTCAGAAAATTGAAGTTATGTATTTTGTTTAATTAGTTTTAATCTATTTTGTCTAACCTTTTGAGACAGTACTATTTTAATTTTTTTTTTCTTTTATTCTTAAGAAATATATAATTCAAATTTTCTAAGTATAATGTAAAAGAAAAAATTAAATCTGCACAAGTTTGCTGTGATTTGTTCGATATATCTTTAAAAGGTGTATATCAAATTAGAGAAAAACTTTGCAGCTTTGTCTGACAAGATTTATACAATTTTATACAAGTAGTTCATCTTAAAAAGCAATGAAAAAGTTCCTACTTCTAAACATATGCTGCAAAATAAGATGTTTCTGATAAAGATAATCTCACTAAAGAATGCAAATTTTGAGATGGGTGGCCTTCTTGTTTTTTAAAAAGTATAATGGAATCTGTTAGATAGAATTATTGCTGAAGAAAAAATCAACTGATAATGAAAGTGCAGAAGAATTTTCTGCTTTTTCTAAAGATTTTATTTAATCAATGGTATAGAACTTGTTTATTCTTATAATATTGTTTAAATTGGGGCATATTTTTAATACCTTTCTTTTAAAATATTATTAAGGAATAGTATGATTTATATCAGGGCGTGAAATTTCTGCTCGCCAGCTCGCCATTGGCGAGTGAAATTTTTACTATAGCAAGTAAAAATTTGGTCTAGTTATAGATAGAATTCTTACACGATACGGTGACAGAAATATTCTTTTTATAGATTTAAATATGGCAAAATCTTGCCATCTTATAACCTCATATTTGACCTCTCCTTTTTCTCTTCTGTGTGTATGTGCTGCCCGACGATCACCCCAGCCTGGAAAAGTAAAAATGTTTAGTGCATGCATAAAAGTTTTAATCTCATTGGCAGTTTCGTTTCTTCCATTGTGATTTCTTCAAGCAGAGCGAAAATAGACAAGCAGAGAGCCTCTTTGCCCGTTGCCCACTTGCAATCAATGATTTTATCGAAAAAATAATTCCGAAATGGCTATTTCAAATTACAACAATGAACAAGTTATACTCATCGACATTCCTTCTGATTACAAAAATAAAATGGACGAAAAAGGCATTTTTGATGTAAAAAGTTAAATAAATAATAATTCTTTTCATTTATAGGAATTTTAATCTTTTTCAAATCTCAAATACAATGCATTACATAGGCGTAGCCAGCTTTTCATGCGGGGGGGTGCCCAAATTTTAATGAAATTTTCAGCATAGATATACGTACATAGTACACATATGTATATACGTAAGCGTGCGTATGAGTATTTTAATATACGTGTATTCATATGTATGTCGGTAAATGTATATAATAAATGAATTATGTTATTGCGTGCACAGACATATAATATATATATATATATAAAGAATAATGATATAATTCAACTAGCAGAACTACCTGACGAATCTTGGGTTGGAGTAGTGTTTAGAGAATCTAAGAGAAATTTACAAAGATTCTGATTGTTCAGAAGTTTGAGGTAAATGAAATTTTCCATTGTAACAAAACTTTGCAGGTGAGGCTCTGAGACAATTTTTAGCACTACAATTTCCACAAACATTTACCAATTTTCCTGCGCTGACACTGACAATACTTCGAGACGCATAATCAAAAGTAGAATCATAGTTAAATGTACACTAAAAACTAATTAGCAGCATCCAATACTTGATAAATTGTATCATTTATGACGTTTTGGCATCAGCTTAAATTCAAATATGCCGTTGCTCTTCAGTTTCTTTTTGTTTTTTCACCTCTGTCTGTTGAGCATCTGTACGATACCTGTCTAGTCGAAATACAGTAGTACTTTCTAGTCTCTTACAGCTTTCCTTTTACCTAGTTATTCTTGAAATATTTCTTGAATTTATATAAGATGTGGCTGTTGAATAATTTCTTGCTGCTTCTTCCTCTGTCATATTCGCTCTCTTTACAGCAGAAGTCTTTCCGCAGAAAAAACTTTTTTTGGATGTATAACAGATTATTTATTTTTTTTTATATATATATAGGTACTAAACGTAAGTTTTAACTAATTATATGACTGTTGAGTTTTAGAATAAAATGTTATTTAGAAAAAAAAAAAAAAAAAAAAAAAAAAAACTAATTAAACTATCTTAATAAAAAGAGCCATTTGAATCGAATGTGAATCCCAAACAATCAATCAAAATTAAAAATTTTGATTTTAATGTAAGTAATGATTTCAAAACCTAAAATTATTAAATAAAAATACAAAGCCGATGTTAAAAGTCGAATGTTTAATATTGTGAAGCTATAATGACATCAATTTAATTTTATTTTAATTTTATTTTTCACGTGTAAAATATTCATTTTTTGTACCATAATGATAATTATTATTATAATTATAATAAATAAAGGACATGTATTTTTTTTTTTTTTTTATCAGCTCCGTATTTGTTTATAATGTTAAAGATAACATAAGTTTTTTTTAAATTAATATTGTTTAAATTAATCCTGTTGAAGCAAAAATATAGCATTAGCTAGATTTTGTCTTGATTAATTAGTGTACAATTTTCAATAGTGATAGGTTGAACGAACAGTGTAGTTCTGCATCGAAAACTAAGAAATCAAAACTGATTCATAAACAGATATAGATTTAAACGTATATATAATGTGAAAAATAAGTTGAAAAATAAAGAGTTTTGCACACATTTTTGATGGAAAAGCAGAATTTAATTTAACAAAATGGAAGGGACGAGGTCAGAAATGGAACTTGAGACTTTTGATATAACCCGTTAGTGCTTGACAAACTGAGCTATACGGTTGATATACGACCAATACTAACCAATCATCAGATGGAAATTTTCATCTGATTTGCAAATAGAAATCTAGGCTTCTTTTCATAATGAGGGATTAGTATGAGCCAGATCCTTCCCGTGTTTCAGTTGTTTATATGTGAATCTTACTAGAATATAATTATATTGTGGTAAACTCTAAACTGTGGTGACTAGACTATAATATGAAAACTTTAAGAAAATCGCAATAAATAAGCTCATAAGGTGATATTATCAAAGGCAGGGAATCGTATGAACGCAGATAGAGCATTTCTGTCTCCGATTGGTCTCTGATCATCAGCTGAACGGATTGGCAAATGACGATAGCACATATTTCATAAACATTGCATAGAATTGGAGGGAAGCAACGAAAGGAGCTCACACCAACAAAATCCCACAGAAAATAAACACAAAGTAAAGTTAATGTATCGATGCAGGAAAAAGGTGTCGAATAACAGTTGAGCAGAATGCCAAATGACCATCATACATAGTGCATTAAAAATGGCATAAAATAGCAAGGAAAAAACAAAAGAAACTCCTTAAAATAAAATTACGCAGAAAATCCACATAAGGTAACACATTTGCCAGGCACTATAAGTGAATGAGGGGTTCTACTTTCGAAGCTGGTAGACGGGTGGTGCCGGGTTCGAATTCAGATCAAGCCCATCAGTGTAGCCGTTGTGAGTAGTTTTCGCCCTAAGTGACAATTTTCGATAAGTTTAAAAGAAACGCAATTTACATTCACTTAAAAGTAATTAAGATGCGCTTCATTACAACGTTTTTTGGGTAGATTTTTTTTTTTTTTTTTTTTTTTTTTCGGGGGGGGGGGGAGGGGATGCATATATTTTTCGGAAGTGTAGTGTTTTACTGCACCCAGCAAAACTCTTCATTTAATGAATATAACTATATTCTTAGAAAGTTTTAGGCTGTAATTAATCTAAAAACATTTTTTAAATAATTCAGAACTTTTATCCACACCACTTTTTGAAGCTTACCGACTTCAATTATCATTTCAAGTTCCCTCCGTTTATAATATACATTCAGAAAACTTAAAAAATAAAATTAAATTAACCAATGAAAAGCTCCATCAACAAACAATAAAATATTTGAATTTTCTTTTGCATATCCATATAAACAGGTCCCATTTGTCCAATCTCAGTGAGAAATATCATTCAGTATCATAGTTCCATGATAATGGGATTAAATACGACTGTGAGTTCTTTGCGACTGCATTAGTGTCTAGGCTTGGGTAAAGTGTTCCTCACGGAGAGGGGACTATCAAGGTTCCTAGATTATATTCATGCAAGTTTTTTTTTTTTGGGGGGGGGGAGAGGGGGAAAGCTTTAAACAGCTAGGCTGCTAAAACTCTCTGTTCAAACTTATCACCTCTGATGTACCAGCTCTGAGAGCATTGCTGCATTTGGTATTTAGGAACTGCAAGAAATACAGTGAATATATACACTAGCAGACTTTGCCGCTTCGCTGGTCGCTACATTTAAGTGAATTCTCAAATTTCCATATCATTATTAATAGAATCTCAAAAATAAAAAAATAAAAAAAAATCACTGAAATTAGATGAAACCTCAGCTAAAATTCCCACTGCGTTAGGTAGGGATTTTTCTGCTCGCAACATGAGGATTCGGGTTTCCATTGCCATCGGCAGCGATTTACCCGCAATTCACTTTCTCTCTCGCGCGCGGGTATGTTAGAAGTTTCACGAAATTCCACCAAATTGCGTACACTTAAACAACTACCGTTCACCAAAATTCGCCATTCTAAGATAATTTGGAGCACATTTAAGCTTAAAAGCGTGTTTTTTGTCCCCCTCCCCTCTATTAGAAGTTAGAAAGTCATTTCGAAAAATCCCTTTGTGGTGTGTGTATTGGGAACGTATAACTAATCGACACATCAAAATATCGTTTATCTGAGATAATTTGGAACAGAGTTACTCTTGAAAAAGCGTCCTCCTCGCCTTTAAGAAGCGGTGGGGGGAAGGGAAAATTTCAGAAAATCCATTTGTTGAACTTGTTGGGTACGCATAATTAAACCACACATAAAAATTAATCTGAGATAATTTAAAAATGTGTTTACTCCCCTCCACCCACCCCTAGGAGGTAAAGGAGGGAATTTTCATAAAACCTAGTTATGCTCATAAAGAATTTATGCACTAAAATTTGTGACTGCAGCTTCCATTGATTTCCCAGGACAAATTTAGCCCTAAAAGGGAATCTCGAATTGGCCTCCTTATAACGCCCCCCCCCCCCCCCACACACACACATATACGAAAAAAAAAAAATTGAAAGTTGCAAGTTTACTGAAGAAGACGCATGACTGTTTTTAATAACTTTATACCACTTTTGGTATCTACTCAAAAATCCGGAATTTCAGAAATTTCCCTGTGAAAATCAATTTTTCTCCCTCCTTCCCCTTAAAAATACAAAAATCCAAAATCGCAGAAAATTTTATTTTCGTATGCAAGTCTAGTCTCTTCACGTGCAATTTCTTCATCGTAAAGTAATTTGGAGCCGAGTTATGCTTACTAACGAGTTTTTGACTTTCGGACCTCAGGGGAGGAACAGAGAGGGAATTTTGGAAAATTTGATAGGTTTACTTTCAAGCTGGTACAGAACTAAATTCTTGCCAAATGCCGTTGAATTGCGTCCAGCCATTCTCACGTGAAACCTGGACAAAAATAGTTAACAGATGCACTGACACACAATGCCCCCCCCCCCTCCGCCAAAAAACACACACATAGAAAGTCATTTTCCGCTTTCAAGATGCCTAAAACGGGAAGATATCGCAAAATATTTTGATTCTAAGAAACTTACAAACAAAAGTCTGTTTTTATGAATATACATTGAAGTTTTTGGTATATTTTTCTCTTGCTTAAAATTTTACTTACCAGTGACAAGTAAATTGATGGAATTCCCCACACCTGGGTGTGCATGAACGGGGGGGGGGGTGCCCGGGCACCCAGGGCACCCCCCCTGGCTACGCGCATGCATTATAATGATTTTTGATTATAGATGATTATGAGACATGATGATATACGACACACTTTTAATATATATAATTTTAGGCATATTTGTAAAAGCATTTCAAATAGGTAAGAAAAATAAAAAAAACCTAGAATGTGTAAAAGAGGAAAAAAAAAGACAACCCTATTTTGTGGCGGGTGAAACTTTTTTTCAGCAAGTGTAAGCTGAATTGAAATTTCGGGCCCTGATTTATATGCAATAAAGTAAAATAATTTTAATAAAAATATATTTTAAACATTAATGTATATGTTATTTTAGTTTAAAATTACATCAATATAAAATTTAGTTAAGCCTTACTAGTGGCCAAGTAGTTTTGCTCTTAAAATTGATAAATGGAAGGCAAGGGCGAGGCGTGGTTCAGAAAATTATGGAAGTGCCAAAGCGAAGCGCTTCCAAAAGCAGAGAAAGAATCAATTCAGTCTTTTGATGAGGCGACATTACTTGATTACTTTTTAAAAATCTTAGCTAGGGGAAACACTTCCATGGACGCTTTGCCACTGATGGAGGGTGCCAGGTTTGAACCCAATTCACACTTGTCAGCCCAGTCGTTCAGCATTTTCCTTGTTTTTCTCTTAAATTCATGCAAATATGGGCTTACGACCTCTTAGAAAGACCTCACTGAGAGCATAATCTCCAGGCCTGAGACCCTCAAGTAATAAATTGGCCTTAACATCAAATTTAATAAAAACATTTTATTTATTATTACTAATTAAATCCTTATAGAGAGGTAAAAAAAAAAAAAAAAATTCTTACGATTCTTTATGTAATTTTAATTTAGGGTTTTTTGTATAATTATTCATTTTATTAAAGTTGTGTAATATATTCTGTTATTTCCTTATATTCAATATGTTTTTGATTATTATTATATCTTATTTTTAATATATTATAGGTAATAATAATAATAATGGATTATAAAACTATAATTGCAACATTTGATAATTTCATTGCAATTTTACAAATTAGCATTGTTTTTTTCTTTTTCAAAAACAGTCAGTTAATGCTGCTTATAATTATTAGCTTAGCAAAGTAAATATCAACTTGTCTTATCTAAAATCTGATCTTCTAGGATAACTACTTCTCTTTTTCAAGATTTTCTTTTTATTCCCTATTGATTATTATTATTATTACCTATGAAATTTCTATATCCAAACGTTTAAATAAGTGTTTTGCTTTTTAGGCCAAATCAAATTATTAAAGTGATATTGAAGGAACTATTAAAGTGATATTTCAGTTTAAAATGTAGTGAGGATGGCTGGTAACAACTGGTGTCACATCAACTATGCAATTTACATAATACTTTTAGGCAGTTTTTTTTTAACCGTAAGTATATCTATGTTACTCAAAAAGTTTTATTAAGGGAAACTATATATGGGAGAAAATAAAGGAAATAATTTTGATTTCACAGGTTTCGTGATAATATCTTAAAAAATATCAATAAATTACCCTGAAACTTCAAGGATGTAAAGAACATATTATATCTCTCTTATTTCAGGAAAGGTTACTTGTCCTAAAGAAAAAAAGGAAGACCAATGTTTGAGATCAGTATGCAAAAAGTAATGCTTGAAATGTGTTGTATTACAACTAATGGTTTATAATGTTTCTTTTAATTATAATTGAGAATAGCATATATAATAATGGAGATAAAAGATTAAACAAAGTTGAACATTTTTATATGTTTTTTGTTTAAAACATGCAGGGTTTCAAATCAATGCAATGTTACTTTTATAAATCTCAACATACTATAGTGAAGACAACATACTGCAATTAGAATATAAAAATTAGAATATTAGTATTTGAAATATGAACATTTTTACTAATTGTTTAATTAAACATGCACAAGCATTGACAAAATTTCTTTTACGTAGTTTTTGATCCAAATGTATAGAGCTACTCTTATTTAAAAGAACCAAGCAAATACCTTAAAAATTCAGAAAAACATTCATAGAATGAGCTGAATTTTGGTTGCTCTAAAAAAAAAAGCAATTCAGATTTTTTTTTTAATTCACATTTTTTTTTTAGTCACCACATGAGTGAATATTTTCATATCTATCATCTAACATGAGTATTATAACTACAATTAATTTGTTTTAAAATTGGGTTGATGGACCATCAAAGTAATTGTATAGGACAATTTTTTAAGGAATCATGAGAATCAGTCACTTTAAAATAAGACTGTTCATCTTAGATTATTTCTGTACTGATAAGTATAAAGGATTAAAGTCCAAAAATGTCGATTTTGAGTTAAGTACATAGTCAGACTCAGAAAAAAATTCTCTATCGATTGGTATAAAGGATTTAATTCTATGTCATTTAGTCTTTGAGAAAATCCATTGGTAAAAAAAAGGCCAATTTAGAAATTTACCATTCATGTATGGTATAAAATATTTAATTCAATTTTTCCCGTTATTAAATGAAGGTTGACAACCACTGAATGGTATAAAGGGTAAAAATCAACGAAATACCTTTTCCCTAATCCATTCTTCTGATTTGTTTTTAGCTAGTTAAACTTTATTTTTCATCTCCTGAAAAATCAAGAATATGCACTTAAATCCTTTATACTTATCACTACAGATTTATACTCATGTGGTATAGTATTGCAATAAAAAGGTTTATTTGACATGTTTTTAGTATAGTACACATAACATATTTTGTATGCATTAGTTTGCAAAAAAGTTTTCTGATTCAGAAAGATAACAAATTTGAATTTGTAATGATTTTAATTGTATTATAAAACAAACATTTATAGTATAGTAATGTATGGGTTAAGTGATGTGGTGAGGTAAAAACAGAGGAAATTAGGTAGTGGAGTTCTGGCATTACTATTTACATGGCCGTTCATGTAATGCATGCCTGCTTTTTTGGCATATATAAAGTCTCCCATCACTGATGACAGCACAGTCAAAAATTGCTTCTACTTAGATACATAATATTAAATGGCAGTTTGCCACTAAATGCCAACTACTAGCAATGGAACAAACTAATAATTCCATTTTTCTTTTCTTTCATGTAATTTCATGTGTTTATGCCTTACCACGTCACTTGCACCTTTCATTCCTATACAATAAATGATTGTTTTATATAAATGGTCCCATTGTTAAAAATTTCATTAAAATATCTTCATTAGTGTAAAAGTTAGAAGTAAAATATCTTGTTTTAGTTGAAGTGAGACACCCAGTATTTATGACTAAAAAAATGGATTGTGACCTATGTTTCCTGTGTGAATATTACTTGTATCCTTGTTCTCTACCTCCCCTCCAACTTTGTACCATGAATTTGGAATGACCTCGTGTATTTCTTTGGGCGTTGCAGGTGTGTTGGTCACTTTGTAGGCAAACGAGAGATTGCAGAGCTACAGAATTTTGCATGGAGGTCTGTTTTGACCTTTTTTGATGCACCTTGAAGCCCGATTTTTTATTAGGTTTTTTTTTTTTTTTTTTTTTTTTGGTATTATTATTTTAATTAATTAAATTTTTTGCTGCTGGGGAGATTGTCTGGTGCTGTCATCTGTTGTCATAGAGTGAAAATGATAATCTGTTCAAGAAATGTTTGTCTGCTAAGTGCAGGTCTTGAATAATAGCAGTGCCACTTATTGTTCAGTTATCACCTAAACTGAAATGTCTGGTTAAGGCACAAGTTCAAGCAGTGAGGACCTGGAACAGTAATAGTTAGTGCAGGCTAGAAAAGCACTGCCAAAATGCAGCAGGGACCCAAAACGAGGTTTTAAATGATTTTATTGGATTTTTTTTTTTTAGTTTTTATTTATAAACTGATTTAAAATATAGTGATTATTGTGTTTTGAAAATTCCTTTAAATATAGTGACTAACAAAGCAGGCAAAACCAGCTAGTTTACAATAAAGTTTCCTTATTCTAATATAGAAATCTGAACTACTTGCATCTTACTAAAATAACTCAAATTTTAAAAAGATGTATAAAAAAAAAAAAAATCAAATTAAAAGTTACATAATATAAAATACCCTTAATATAAAATTATCTTTTGTATTTCTGTAATGCAATTACAAATGTGATTCTAGAATAGTTTTTCTGAGATTTAAAAATATCTCAATATTAATATTATAAATTTGAATATTAGTGTAGAAGTATAGATTTTATTGTGGAAGAAAAATTTCAACATCATTCAAAACCCTCACTGACTATTGTGATATAACTGCTCACAAAAACTAACAGTTTTCTGTATGAAAATAATACTTGAAACTGAATGTTAATAAATTAAGGTATGGAATTTTTATAGATAATATAATTATATAAATTCGTTTCTTATTTTATTAATAAACTTTTCTTTTGAATAAAGTAATGAAAACATTAGAGTAAAATTTTAACAAACTGAGTTAGAAAAAAGGCAGTGATAAGGATTCTTCTATTTTAATGGTTGTTTGTGTTTTACTTATTTTATTAATTTATTTTTCAAAATACCATGTCATTATTTATGAACTCATTAAAGTGTATTTTACATGTGCTAGTTTTATTTAAAATTCTTAATTTTTATTTATTTATTTTTTTTTCAGTTTTTATATCATTGAAGACATTTCAAAGAAAAGTATACATTGTTTTTACCTGTTTTTATTTTGTTACTGTTTTTGTTTTGTAAGAAAAACAAATAAAAATTTTAATAAAATATTTTGAAAATGACTAATTATATGAGTAAAAGTTAATGTCTTCTTTTTAATAATACACAAAGGTAAGTCAAAAATTATCTGCAATGTAGCTAAAAATTTTATTGCAATACAAAAATAAGAACCTCATGTTAACATCATTTTTCAATATAGTACCCTTGCTATTTAACGCACTTGGTCCATCATTGCACAATCTTCCTGATATCCTCAGAAAATGTTTTGTCTGAGCAGTGGGCCACACATACACTGTGTCTTTCACTTCTTGGTCTGAGGTGAATCAACGGCCCCTTATGATCTCTTTGACCTTTTCAGTTTTGAATTTCTATTGTGTTTCAGCAGTTTTGGGACCCATCTTGCACAGACTTTATGAAACCTAAATCTATTGTGGGTGATTTCATAGGCAGAACTATGACTAATTTGAAGATGATGTGCCACTTCATCTATAGTCACTCGTCTGTCTAAAAGAACCATGTCTTATGTGTACTCAATATTGTCATAATTTGTGGCTGTAGATGGACGTCGAGCTTCTTCCTTATGCGTAACATTTGTGTGGCCGTTTATAAATTTTTCAATTCATTTGTAGACACTCTGTTGCTGCAAGGTATTGTTCCGAAAGTTTTTGATAAATTTCAGCCTCTGATACATATTCCAATCTCAAAAACCAGACCACTGCTCTTTTTTCTTCTTTGGTGCAAAATTCTAATGAAGCAGCCATGATCTATCTGCAACAAAAGGAAGACAAATGGAGGAATTAGGATCAAACTTTCACAGCATGACCACAACAGCATAACACTAAAATAAACTAGGACAGAGGTCAGTATGAACAATGGAAGAAGAGTTATGTCAAAATTGCAGATAATTTTTGTATTACCCTCATATATGTATTAGCGATGCCACCGACGCACTTTAGTGTGTAAATTATGCAAAAAATCGAAAGTGGGACATGAAAAAATGTGGCACATCCTAGAAGGTCATGCAATTTTCATCCTAAAAAAAAAAAAAAAAAAAAAAAAAATTTTTTTAGATTTGCAGGATGAGCATTCTTTAAAGTCATTCACATGCATTTAAAAACAGCTTTTTATTATTTATTTATTTATTTATTTATTTTTTTTAAATACGATTTTGATTTCACAATAACAAGAGATTACTGAGATTATAAAGGATTTCATTAAAGAAGTTTGGTGCCTTTATATCTTATATTGCCTTCTCTTAAACAGAATTAAATTGCAGTATAGCAGCGCCACCTGCCGACCAATACACCTCCAAAGTGAATCAGCTTAGTTTTACCTACTATCCATATATACATGCCAAGATTTATTTTTTTATTTATTTATTATTTAACCTGCTCACTATAGAAACTTAGATATAGTTTTATCCAAAATGGGATTGAATTGCAATATAGCAGCACTACCTATTGGCCAAATTGAATTTATATTATTAGGTCGTTGCAAAAGTTCGTGCGGTTTTTTATTGCTTCATTTCATAAAAATACATCAAATCAAATGACAATTTTTAATCTACTCTCCATTACTTTCTACCTTTGCCCATTTTTCGGATAACAAATGTATACCACAGCAATAGAAGCTCTCTTCTTTGGAGGCAATAAAATGATCCGCGTCTGCACGAACTTTTGCAATGACCTAATATATATATATATATCTTATGGCAATTTCGGTACACAGTAGATTTTGAGCCTTCCTTAAATTGATAGGAAATTGACTTAAAATTTTTGATGGATTTACATTTTTTGAGAGGTCCAGAACATGATTTAACCATTTTTAGAAAATGTGTGTGTTAGTTATGAAACACTATGCTAATTTAGTTTGGGTACATATTTTCCAACAGATGGCGCTGCTGTACTAAAATTAACCCCCATGAATAATAAGGCTAATTCTGAACTTCTATAGCATATAAATACACCAAAACATATTCTGACTTAATTCAGGTGTATGTCAGCCAACAGATGTCTCTGCTATTACTCACCTTCTGTGATTTCATCTCGTATTTTCTGTGATCACATCTCGTCATCTGCTGATCAAAATTTCACTTAACTATACAAATAAAATCTTTATTGTAAGAAGCATGATTAAACTTTTGTGTGTGTTAAACAGCAAATAGCTCTGTTATATAGAAAAATAGAGAAGAAAGTTTTATGATGGCCATAACATACTAGTTTTATAACAATTCTCTATTTAATCATAAAAATGAATATGGCAGATTTTTATTTTAAGATAGAAGTGATAAATATGATTAAAAAATTGAAAATATTGAAAGATTCTGTAATCAAGCATCGGCTTCTCAAAATTTCCTTAAAAATACCCCCCCCCCCCCCCCTTTAAAGCTGATAATTTCAGACTTTTTAAAAAATAATATTTTATAGCATTGAAAATAAAATGTTTCCAGTTAAAAAAAAAAAAAAAAAAAATGTATATATTGCTGATATACTATTCAGTGGGGGATCAAATTATTAGAATTTTTTTTTATATATTTGACATCTTTTTGATTTTCTAAAAAAATACTAGATGAAATGACCTGGAACTTCACACATTCAAAGAACATTTAAAAAATCATTGTTTCCACTATCGATTTAATCCAGAGTGGAATTAGGGGACCAACCACAAATTGAAGAAGATCGAAAATCCTTTGGATCACCCTGCATCATAAAAAATTCCAAATGACTTGTAACTTTAATACATTATTGTACATACTATGTACAATATTTGTATGTTTTGTTGTGGGAATTGTGCAATTATTTAGGCAGATATAAATTTTTATTGAAAAATTACTAATTTTTTTTAACAAGTTTTTTGTTTATAACTAGAATGAATTTCCATAAAATTTTATAAAACTTGCAGAAAAATTGACAAAACATTAGATAAACATTCTGAAGCATAAAATTCACATGTAAAATATTCATTGAGATATGAGCATTTTTAGTAAATATTATTTTACTGCACATGCGTGAAAGATAAAAATTTTATTGCATAGGTTGAAAGCTAGATATATTGAGCAACTTTTGTCAAAAGCTGATTTGAATAGAGTAAAAATTAAGCAAATTCTCGGCAAAAGAATGAGCTAGACTTTAAGTATTTTCCAGAGTTGAAATTTCATAAGGGGTTTTTCACATGCTGCATATTTAATTTGAAGATCCAATTTTTTCAACCACATTGCGAAAGTTCTTTTTTTATGAAAAACTTCTTATGGACTTGTAACTTTAACGTATTTTTATTTATTTAATAAGATTTGTGAGTTCATAAGGGGTTTTACACAAAAAAGAACTTTTGGAACATGATTGAAATAATTGGATCTTCAAATTAAATATGTGGCATGTGTAAAACTCCTTATGATATTTCAACTCTGGAAAATACCTAAAATCTTGGTCATTCTTTTGCCAACAACTTGCTTAATTTTTATTCTATTCAAATGAACTTTTGACAAAAGTTGCTCAATGTATTTAGTTTTTAATGTTCTCTATCTTTCACCCATGCACAGTAAAATAATATTTACTAGAAATGCTCAAATCTCAACGTACATTACATGTGTAAATTTTATGTTTCAGAATAATGTTTCTCTGATGCTTTGTCAATTTTTCAACAAGGTTTGTAAAATTTTATGGAAATCCGTTCTTGTTATAAGCAAAAAAACTTGTAAAAAAATTAGTAATTTTTGAAAAACCAATGTATTTTTGCTTCTTTTCAATTTCTTGGGAGGGAGAAACTCTGAGAGAAGTCGATGCTTGATTGCAAAATCCATCAATTTAAATTTATATGTTATAAAGATATAAATTATCTTATTGTAGTTTTAAAAAAAATTTATGAATTTTTAATCATCTCTTTTAGAGATTATTTTAAAGTTAATATTATGTAGGTTTTTGATGTTAAAATAAAAAAACTGAAGACATTCAGATCAGTGAGCAAACCAAAAGAGAAAAATGAATAAGAGAAAGTTGTAGTATAATTGCTATATTATTATTATTATAATTACTATTATTTTTTTTAAACTAGAAACATTTTATTTCTGGTGATATAAAACCTTACTTTTAAGAAAGTTCTTCAAATTATCAACATTAAGAAAACAAAGTAGAGAAAAAGGTTTTTTTTTTTTTTTTTTTTTTGAGGAAATTTTGAGAGAAGTCGATGCTTGATTACAAAATCTGTCAATATTCTGAAATTTTAAATCAGCTTATTTTAAAATAGAAATCTGCTATATTTATTTCTTATGATTAAATAAATTAAAAATTGTCATAAAACTAGTATGTTATGGCCATCACAATACTTTCTTCTATATCATTCATTCTATATAACAGGACCACTTACGTTTAGCATGCACAAAAGTTTAATCATAGCTTCTTACAAAAAAAAAAAATTATCTGTAGAATTTAGTGGAATTTTAATCAACAGATGCTGAGATGTGGAAAATCATAGAAAGTGAGTAATAGCAGCGTCACCTGTCGGCAGATATGCGCTTAATTTATGCCATAGAAGTTTAGAATTATCCTTTCTGTTCATGGAGTTAATTGCAGTACACTAGCGTCTCCTGTCGACTGATATGTACCCAAATTGAATCAGCATAGTGTTTCATAATGGTCCTTTCGTATGCTAAGTTTTGTGCAATTAAATGTAATAGAAACAAGGCAAATAACCACGTCTAGAATGACAAAAATAAATAACAGGAAAGCAGACAGCTGTTTCGGTAGCATTTAGTGTACCGTCTTCAGTGCATAAAGAAATGAGAGAGAAGTGCTCTTATATATAGGAAAGGGAACAGATTCAGCTTAGGATGATCAGCCAATAAATCCATTCCCTTTCCTATATATAAGAGCACTTTTCTCTCATTTCTTTATGCACTGAAGGCAGTATGCTAAATGCTACTGAAACAGCTGTCTGCTTTCTTCTTATTTATTTTTGGCGTTCTAGATGTTATTTTCCTTATTTTTAAAATCCCACGCGAAGTCTTCCATTAATAAATGTAATAGAATCTGAGATAGTCTTCCTGTCACAAAGAAAATTGCAGCGCCACCTATCGGCCGATATATACCAAAATTGAATGGGCATAATTTTGCATGATGGATTTTTCACTTATCAAGTTTTAATTGATTATGCACAATAGAATCTGAGATATAGCCTTCCCTTAAGTGGAAGAAATTGGAACGCCACCTGTCAAGTGATTTGCACCAAAATTTGATAGGTACTAATTTATGTCAAGGTGCAACTACGTACAAATTTATATGGAATTCTGTACAGTAGTTCCTGAGATATAGTTTCCACAAATTTTTGTCACATATACATATGCAGTGCATATGTGTGTTTTAATATGCAGTGCATCTTATCAAGATATTAGAGCTATTTCTGTGACAACTGTCATTGCAGAAATCTTTTATGAAATTGTTTTGCAAACAATATTTCTTGAATGTGGGATTATTTATTTTATTTTATTTTTTACTTTCCAACTAAAAATAATTTAATAAATCAAAGTTTTTGATAGAAAAAATTTAGATGAAATCATTCGTAATCCTGTTATGTCATCTAACAGACCACTTTCCAACAAAGTTGAAATGTGTACAACTTCAGTTTGTCTGCCAATGCTCTAATTCTGTTTTCTATTGAAAATGAAGTAAATACCATCACTGGTTTGTATACAGGGAGGGACAACTGAAAGAATTCTAAAGCATTGTGTTCTATAAGAGGTATTTCTATAAACCATATTTTAATACCTTTATTTTGCTTAAATCGTGATAAAATCGATATTTATTCTTGATATGCACCAAAAAAAAAAAAAAAAAAATCTATAGAATATAGTATGATTAGCATTAAGATTTACATGCCACACAAAAATATTTAGATACATTAAGGGCTATGACTGGAAATTGCTACAATTACATTTTATTAAGCTTTTTTGACACTTTCTAATAACATTAAAGAGGGATTAGGAATTACTTTGTCTGTCTGACTGTTCATCGGTCTATTTATCCATCTTCTTACCTCTAGCATTCATAAATATTTTTAGAATTTCTCCAAAATGATGTATGTTCTTCAGGTTCACTATCGGATGTTCCCTATTAAAAATAGAGTAAATACCACCTCTGGTTTATGTATATGTACAGGGAACCCAAAAGCATTCCAAAGCATTGTGCTCTTTGAGAGGCATTTCTATAAACTATATTTTAATAACTTTATTTTGCTTAAATTGTAATAAAATTGACATTTATTATTCATATGCACAAAAACATGTTTTCTACAGAGTGTAGTGTGTTTAGTGCTAAGATGTACAGGGATACACTAAAATTTTGATATACTTTAAGAACTACAATTGGAAATTGCTGAAATCTTATTTCCATTTATGTTGAGTGTTTTTAACACTTTCCAACAATGTTTAAGGATGATTATGAATTTGGTTTGTCTGTCTGTTTTCTGTTATTCTGTCTATTCTTTCGTTGTGTAATCACTCAGGCAAAGTACATTGAATGTTAAACAATGCATGTACGCACAGTTGTATGTTCAATGCATACGTACAACATGTATGTACAGTGAGAAAGTGTTTCATGTAAATGACATGAGTTTTCGCTCTTGTTGCATTCTAGATCCAGTACATGTAATATAATCAATTTAAAACAAAAAATAACAATGATAGTTTAGTACCTTTTATATTATTACATAGTATTTGCATCATGTAAAAATTTTCATTCTTTCTGTACATCAGGAAATCAGTTTATTTAAATGTTATACACATACAGTGGGTGATCGAATTATTAGAATTTTTTTATTTTGACTCTCTTATTTTCTAAAAAAGTACTGGATGAAATCGTCTTGAACTTAATACATGCAAAGAGCATTTATAAGCTCACATTTTCCACTATCGATTTTGTCACAAGTGCAATTAGGGGACCAACTACAAATTGAAGAATAGCACAAATATTTTGGATTACCCTGTATCAGGGTTTAAACTGCCATTAGTTTTTTTAGTATTTTGCTAAAAGGTATCATATTTTGCTAAAATAAGTCTGTCAGAATTTCGCTAAAAAGCTGAAACTGGATAACTGTATAAAATATCTCTATATAATAATTCAGTTTTTTTTTTTTTTTTTTTTTTTTTTGTAATATTTGCAGGCAAAAACTATGAAAGGACTGAAATTTTTGGAAATCCTTATTTATATAGTAATTTGGATTTATTTTTAATTTTCAATGATTGAATTTAAATGCAAAAATATTTAAAAGTATGTTAGAATTCAGAATTTGCTTCATAGAAGCATTTTTAGCACTAGTATTTCACGATTATCTACCACTACACTTTATTTGATTTTTAAATTGCTTTTTCATTTTACACATATGATATGAATACCGCTTTTTCTATTGATAAAATCAAAATATAATTTCCCTGATTCATATTTTTAAAGTCACAAATATGGATGCTTGGTTAAAATCATCAATGAACAAAAGGAATGGAAAACAAAACTGAGGATAACAAAGCTAAGTAAAAGAAATCAATGATATCCAAAGAATTAACTTTCAAAAAAGCTAAAATAGTGCTTGCCTATTTTCGCTAAAATGCTAAAGTAATTTTTTTGCCAGGTTAAACCCTGCCCTGTATCATAAAAAGCTACAAATGACTTGTAACTTTAAAAGGTATACATGGATTTTAAATGCTAAAAAAAACATATTTTCTTGTTCAAAAAAAAAAAAAAAAAAAAAAAACTTTTAAACAAGAATTTCATGAAAAATTTTGGAATATTCAGTCAGTGGGTCCTGTTTATCAGAGACTCTTCAGAAAAATGGTGTACACGATTTCTCAAAAACTAATGCACTGATCTTCAAAATAGAATTAACTAGTGCCTGGATGTAGGATTTTTCTTTTTCTTTCTTCCTTTTTTTGCTCCAATTACACTCGACTTTAAAAGACTATGCATGGAGTAAAATGTCCCAAAAATTGTAATGTTTTTACATACAACTCTGCTAAAAATTTAAATTTCAGTTCTTTTTTAAATCTTTTGTTTAAGCACTAGTCAATTCTATTTTGAAGAAGTGTATAAAGTTTCATTAACATTGGTGCATTAGTTTTTGAAAAATCATGACCACTGCTTTTCTGAAGTGCAAACCTACATTCCACAGACTGAATTTTTCAAATATTTAATGAAAATTTTATAAAATGCTGTTTAAATGTTACTGTTTTATATGATCAAAATTTTTAATTAATATATATATATATATATTATTAAAAAAAAAAAAGAAAGAGAGAGAGGTCTTTTTTTAGCCTTCAAAACCCATCTAACCGCTTAACGCATGATTTCACTTATTTACAGAAATTGTAGTGTAAGGTTGATTTTTTTTCTTTTATACCAACTATGGGAAAAATGCCAGAGTCGAGAATTAAAACCCAGGCACTCTGCTTACCATGTGGATGCGCTACCACTAAGCCGCTTTGATTGGCTACCAACTCTACATCTCTAGCATAATGTCTGTTGGCAAAGTCACCATGACTTTGCATTTTTCATATAGTTGGTATAAAAAAACCCGACTGTACACTCCAATTTTCTCTAAATATTTATTCATGATTAAAAAATAATATTTCCACATGATTTCATATCATTTTACTATGAACAATATTAGTTTTTTTTTTTTTTTTTTTGTGTGTGTATGGGAATTGCCTAATTATTCAGATTTTTTTTTTCCCGGACATGCGGCTGGTGCCGATCGATTTGTAATAATGTATAGTTATTAACACAATAGTTGAAATTTGCTTAGGGGTTGTCTACATATTAAAATGAACCTCAACATTATATTTTTCGAATATACTAGCACCCATTTTTGACTCCATATTTGAATTTCTGAGGTCAAGGTGATTCGGAAATATATATAGTTTTTATATTTTTAATTAATTCTTGATAGAGTTACAAACTAGACAGTGTTAGGGCATCCCATAAAAAAAAAAAAAAAAAAAAAAAAAAAATCTTACACAGAAAAGTATTATATCCATTCAGATATTAACCGGAAAAGAAGTATGACAATTTTGAATATAAAATAAAATATTGCGAATTAAAAAATGATGTGTATCTAAACTTACTTGAATAATCATTTTAATTCGTGTGTATCCAAGGTTATAAATGACACAAATTATAGCAATTGATGGCCCCCTAACAGCAATAAAAAATGGAATATAACTGTAACTCAAAAAATAATAATGGGAATGAGCTGTAAATTTGGAAACACATATTTTTGATTATGTCGGTTTTATACGTGCAAAAATTAATATAGTTCATAGTCAATAATTTTTTAGAATATAAATTTATTAATAATTTTCATAATTAAAAAAAAAAAAAGTTTTTAGTCTAAAATATGCATGGAATATATTTAGGGCACTTCATTTTAACACACTTAAAACAAAAAAAAAAAAAGGAATTATAATAATTTTTGGGAAGATATGAATGAATGTTTGTCACATTCATTTAACATTAGCATCTCCATATTTTGACAGTTTATGAAAAGCTGAAAGAAATATATAGAGTTATAAAGTATTCCATTTTTCGGGTGGATTCGACCCTGCATTATAATTCACTCTAACATTCTTTTAAAAAAAGTTAAATATTTATTGCTTGTTTCTGCTATTAATAAAAGATATTTAAAAGGTGCTTGGTTCTAAATTCAAAATCTTAAATTATCCATACATTGTCATAATAAATAAATTTATTGCAGAAACAATTTGTTTCCCAATTTTGGTTGCCATACTATAATAACATAGCAAATATAATGTTATGAAATAAAAAAATTCGGTGTATGAACTTTGTATTTATAATCATAACACTTATTATTTTAAAAATAGTTTTGATCTTGTACCAAAATGAATTTTAAATTTAATTAAATGATTTTTTTTTTTTAATTTAATTAAAAATAGCACCCTTTGCATTTTTAATTTACTGTATTTACTGTATATATATATTAAATAAATTAATAAATAAATGGTTTTTGAGAAATTTTGATATGCTTAATATTATTACATATATTTCGATGCGTATGTATGCAAAATTAACTAACTCTAAGATAGTAATTTGCAAAATCAATTTATAGTAAAATTATAAAAGTGCCAAATTTGTTAAGATTATTATTTTTCATAATCAAACATTAATAGATCTTTTATTCCCCCCCCCCCCCCAAAAAAGACGACATGAAAATCTACACATCATCAGGAACAAAAATTCTATAAAGATATATTTTTCATTTATAATTTGCAGATATTATTAGTTGTTTATATATAGAGAGAATTCATCATATTCGAAAAGTTTTACCTATTAAAAGTATGAAAAATCAAAACTTTAAATAAAATCGTCTTGATATCAATTGTAAGCTGTTCCGTTATCTGATATCTTTCTTCTTAAAAATTACTCAGAGAATTGAAACAAATTTAAAAAAAAAAAAAAAAAAAAATTCCAGCACAATTTTTAAATAAAATTCTATGTTTTATTTACTTTGTGTTTTGTAAACTTCTTTATGAGCAGGAGCACTGACTAATAGAATAAGAAAATTTCACACTAAGAGATTACAGTAAAATACATTTTTTTTTTTTTTTTTTTTGTGACAAGAGTATTTTAAAATGTGATAGATGAAATTCCATAAAATCTACTAGAAAATACGCTTCTTTTACAAAAATACGTTCAATTAAATGTTGATATATATGTTGCAACAGAAAATCATTACTGTGCTTTCCACCAGATGGCTGCACGGCTGAAATGTCTGACTCTTAGCTGAATCCACAAGGTAATATTAATATAACAAAAGGCATAATAAATGTAAATAACTTCTAAAGTCGTTTATACTGATTTTATAATTTTTAATAGTACTTCATTATTTTTATATATTCATGAGTGGCTGTGAATCGTTCATTTTACCTCCTTTTTTTTATTACAGTTGCATCAAACACAGATATACTTGTTTTAAAAAAGTGTTGAATAGATGCATTTACTTCTATCTGATCTGGACGTTAATTTATTGTTGATAATTTTACTGTCGTAATGAATCTGCATTTATTTCATTATTTATAGAGTATCAAGTGCTAATTTCTCACTGTCAAGTCAGTGCTAATCTTTTCAGTAAAATTGGACTTTATGAGTTTAAAATGATCTTCTAGAATTAATAGGAAAGAATAACCACACCCAATATATCAGGGCTATACAGGGTGCGCCGAAAGTCCCACCCTACCTCTGTATTTTGGAAATGCGTAGGAATTTCTGATAACTATAAAACACATGTCTAAATAATTTGAGGGTGATTTCGTTTAATAAAAAAAAAAAAAAAAAACTGGATCTTGGGAAGGGGGGGGGGGGCAAACTTTAAAATTTCAAATGGGAATGGGATAGTAGCTAGATTGGAAGTCTGGACGGACCCGGACATGGGGCCTAGCCTAGAGAAGAGACTGAAATTCTCATTTTAGTCTCGGGCTTATTATTCTTTTGCATCATCGGCCCGGAAATATTTTCACCTTTCCTCGTTAATTAACGAAGAAGGTAAATGAAATGAAAAAACTTTTCTTTATTCATTTATTTTACAAAATTTTATAGGATAGTATTCACATGAAATTGTGTTTTGTTAACCCATTAACCGCCAAAACTAGAAATAATGATTTTTTTCTAAATACAAACAGTAATATTTTGATCATATATAACAATAATTTAAAATAAAATTATTAAAATTACTCTTATCTTACTAAATACAGGGTGTTGTATTTGTACACCTTCAGTGGAATAAGAGATTAGATTGAAGACAAATAAATGTTTACGGAGATTTCCTTGCGGGAGTATAAAACAGCAAACACTACAGATGGCTTCAGAAGTAATTATTTTATTGTAAAACATTTTTTTTTTTTTTTTTTTTTTTTTTTTTTACAAGCTATGTAAACTTATTCAAATATGATGATTTTCAAAAGTTTTGGATTTATTAGTGCTTCAAGTTTGAAATTTATTTTTAAATATAAAATTATTTTTGAGATCAAATTATTTTGTAATATAATAAACATCTATCCTTTCCTTATTTAAAAACAATACTTAATACAAAATATCTCTTTTAATTTACTGTTAAACGCAATTAGTTTTTGGTGTTGCGTGAAAGCAACACCAGCGGGTAATGGGTTAAAAAGTGTTTATGACTTCAACTTGTAAATGTCTGACTATCTGTCTGTTCGCGATTTGATTTAAGCAAATATTTTTAACAAGTCGAATCTGATATATGTTTTAAGGTCACAACAGCAGGTTTCATACTCAAATTGGTATGCATGTCACTACTAATTTGTGCACAAAAAAAATTAGATATATTACTGTCTGAGGCTTTATGTCCTATGGTCTGTAGAGTTTGTAAAGACTATGAAGGACATTTTTTAAGCACTCCTTTCCAGGAAACTAAATGTAATTAAATTGGTATGATTTTTCAAATGCGCAAAAGCAAAAGCATCTTTTCCATTGACAATAGTTGGGCATTAATGTTTTGTTTACAGGATCACACAAAAATATTTGGAAACTTAAAAAGAAAAAACACAATGTAAAATGCAAAAAAAAAAAAAAAAAAAGTTTCGGGTCGAAAGAAAACATTTCTAAAGACAATCAATTAGAAAAGCTTATGATATTTTTCAAAGAAATTTATGAATGATGAATATATATATATATATATATACATATATATATATATATATATATATTCTTTTTTAAGTCGTGGTAAACGCCTCCGAATTTATGAAAATGGCAAATTTAATTTGAATTTCTAAGCGCTTTGAACGAGCTAAGAATTCTCCTCTCCTTTCTTTGACATTTCAAAGTTTTCGCCCTCTTAGGTTCCCTTTACGCCTCTTAGGATCCTCCTATACTTCAAATAATTCCCAATTAATATCCCGAATTATACTACAAATAATCTCTATAGCCTCAATTTTTTAAAACCAAAAATCCTTTTTAGACTGATGGAATATGTTTTCTAGAATTTCGAGAAATTCCGCTGTTTTCCTGAAATCAGGGACGTAATCCGCGTCCTTTTTTCAGGCCCCTTTCAGGATGAACATTTTCCGCCTCTTTTGCTACCGCTATTTTTATACAATAATATCTATTCAATTTAATCACGATACATTGCTATAAAAATGAAATAAATATTTCTGTATGAATATAGTGGTAGCAAAAAAGGCGGAAATTTGAAAGTGTTCTGTAAAAATAATTGGGTGTACGACCGCTGCTGAAATATAGGGTAGAGGGTGCTACTTTTTTATGAAATGTTCAATCAGATATATTATCCTTAAAAAGAGTTGTGGAAAAAAATCATCTATTTAAAAATGTCTGTTTTGAGAAGACATTTTCAACGAGTTAAAAAAAGAACTTTTCGTTTAAAATTTCAAAAAGTTGCCCTCTCCCGCTGGATGCGCTCATTTCCTTACATCTCCCTTTTTTCTTTCTTTCTTTCTTTTTTTTCTTTCTTTTTTTAAACCAAATAAAGTCACTCTCAAACTGATTATTAAATTTTTTTAGCATTTTTAGAATTTTCAAGGTTTTCTCAAGATTTAGTGAGAAGGCGGGGGGACTTAAACAAAATCTTTAAATCGTCATAACTTCCTAAAAAGTCACAGTAAAGTCACAGTAGTAATTCTGTCATAGACAGAATTTCATGCATAGTTTTAAGGCTCGCTTCGAGATACTCACTACTGCAGTACAGTTTTTTTTTTTTTTTTAAGGTAACGCATAGTAGCAAACTCTCCTTTTTTCAAGTGTGACTTAATACCGGAAAATTTTTATAATGATTTTCAGTTTTTATTTTATTTATTTATTTATTTATTTATTGATATAAAGGATTATGTGAAATGACGATTTGTTTATGTGAAATCATGTTTTGCCCCTCCCCTCCTTAGGGGTCGGATTTCTAAAATTCCAGAAGTTGATTATAAGATATTTGTGTTAGCTATTGTTCGAGTGGTGGACTGTAACTTAAGTAAAACTGGTTCAAATGAACAAATTTAATTTCTAAATAATATTTAATGATAAATGCACTATTTACAATTTCAGTCGAGATGATATGCACCACAGCACAATACAATTAACAAATCAGTGCCCCATGGCACATAGAAATGAGAAGTTAAGGATCCGGGGGGGGGGGGGGACACCATGGTCCGCAGCGGATCGCTGTACGAAGCAAACTGAGTAATAACGGCTCCTCTCGCAGGAGGGCGCTACAAGGTTTTTTATAAGTAGGGGGAAAACCGAACATTCCGGGCCCCATTGAAACACTGTTTCAATCAATAAACTAATATTAGATACATATAAATGCAATACAAAAATTAATAAAATATAAATCCATAGAAAGAAATAATATAATGTATACAAGATAATGAAAAATAAATAAATAAATAAAAACAAACAGATATATAAGCAAGTAGGTAATTAATAAAAAAAAAAAAAAAATTAGAGCTATTTTCCTGCATGGGTAAAATACTTATTTTAGACATCGGACGTCTAAAATTCCCTTTAGGTGAACGGATATCCGCAACTCTAACATTGCCATCGGAACCGGGGAACACATTTACTATTCGTCCAATTGACGAAGTGCAGATTGGCAACAGCTCATCTTTTAAGAGTACGAGCATCCCAGGGAGTAAATTCGGTTTTTTGAAAAGCCATTTAGAACGTTGCTGCAAATGTCTTAAATAATTATTTTGCCAGTGCTTCCAAACAGTTTGAACGAGTTTCAGGCTTCTTTGCCATCTATTCAAGAGTTTATCTTGTCTATCCACAAAATTTGGTTCCAGAATGGCATTAATTGATTTTCCTATCAAAAAATGGCCCGGAGTCAAGGCCTCAAAATTGTTCTCATCCAATGACAAGGGGGTTAACGGGCGCGAATTTAAGACTCCTTCGATTTGTATGGTTATTGTTAAAAATTCCTCCAATGTTAATTTAACAGGCCCTACTACACGTTTTAGGTGATATTTGAAGGCTTTAACTCCGGCCTCCCAAAACCCACCAAAGTTGGGTGCCCTAGGGGGCAAAAACTTCCAACTAATATTTTCTGCAGTGAGCATGTTCGAAACATTTTCGCTTTTTTGTACCAACGCTACCAATCTCTTCAGTTCTGCGGAAGAGCCAACAAAATTTGTAGCGTTGTCGTTAAAAATAATAGAGCTTTTACCGCGTCGGGCAAAAAATCGTTTAAGTGTTGCAAGATGTTAAGTCTGACACAAATTCCGCGTGAACCGCCTTAGTTACCATGCACACAAAAATGGCCACATAAATTTTTTGGAAGGTGCCCTTTCTTTGACCTTTGTATTTTATATCGAAAGGCCCATGGCCCACATAAATCAATACCCGCATTTAGAAATGGGGGGTTAGGCGATACTCTCTGTGGAGGTAAGTCGCCCATTACCTGATATGCACTAACCGGTTTGGCCTTAAAACATTGGACACATTCATGCACTATCTTCCGTGCCGTACTACACCCGCCTAGAACCCAGAACTTTAACCTGACTGTATTTAGCAGGGCTTGAGGACCTGTGTAGAAGTCTCGGATATAAAAATAGTGGAAAATATTTCTTACCAATAAGTTACCTGATGGCAATATAATTTCATGCCTTTGATTAAAGGGAAGGTTAGACTTATCTAAACGACCACCTACCCGTAACATACCTGTTGGATCAAGGAAAGGATTAAAAAATTTTAACTTGCTTGAGGCCGGAATTTGTGTTTTTTTTTTCCTTAACGCGGCAATTTCCTTACTGAAAGCCATTTCCTGAACTTTCTGAAGAATAAATGTTTCTGCAAAGGCAGTTTCCTCTTGAGTTAGAGGGCCCTTAAACTTGCTTTGATATCTAGTATTTTTAATAAATCTGAAAATATATGCTAAAATTCTAATTAATTTTAAATAATTGTTAGTTAGATTAAGAATATCATTTAACAGGGAACTATTCTCTGAAATAGAAAAACAGAATTAGTAAATGTTTTGAGTTCACTTTCAACTAAATTTAAAGTCAAATTGTCCATTATGGTTAGGGATTGTGGCATTGTTTCTTGCAGCAGGCTCGGCCCATGCATGCCACCATAATTCGCAGGATAAAATATCAATGGCATCCAAAACTCTAGAAATCACATCAGCTGAATTATTTTCCGAAGAGTTTGTTTCCACTTATAGGCACCAGACAATTCTTGGATGGAAGCAACTCTGTTGCTCACAAATGTTTTTAAAAGATGAGGAGATTTTTGAATCCAGGCAAGTGCTACATTTGAACCTGTCCGGAGTATTACATCACGAATTTTCACCTTCAAGGCAGGTAGTACTTTATATACTAGTTTAGAAAGCAGCAGGCATGCTGACAGCTCCAAGCGAGGTATTGAAAGTGTTTTAATTGGTGCCACACGAGATTTGCTGCACAGAAGTCAAACTGTCGGGGAACCAGAACTGGGAAGGTTTTGAACAAAAATTGCGGCGGCGTAAGCCATCGAAGAAGCATCCGCAAAACCATGAATGATGATGTGATCCTCATAAAATATATACCTGGGAATTTTCCTATTTTCTGATTCGGGAAGGGTGGATACGAATTTAATCCAGTCCTCCGCTAACCCACTAGGAAGAGTTTCGTTCCAGTCTTTTTTTGTTAACCAAAGACTCTGCATAAATATTTTTGCCTTTGTTATGACCGGTCCAAGTAGACCAAGTGGGTCAAACAATTTGGCTATTAGCGAAAGTACGTCTCGTTTACAATAAGAATCAAATTCAGGAATTTTTATATACCAAAAACAGTCTGACTTAGGATTCCATAATACACCTAATGTCTTTACTGAATAACCCTCTGATTGGTCTTCAAAATTGAAATCTGAATTAACGTTATTTTCTGATGGAAGTAGCTCGAGGTGATTCAAACACCATTTGTGTAATTTCATCTAACCTAAACATAATAATTCGATAAGTTGGGTTTGCAGTAATTTTGCACCTTCAAGGGAAGATTCTCCAGACAGGACATCGTCAAATAAAAATCTGTCATGGCTACAGAAGATGCTAGAGGTAAGTCTTGAGCTGCGTCAAGCGCTAATTGCTTTAACGTACGAACGAGTAGCCAAAAAGGGAGCGTTCGACGTTCCATACGTTACTGTATTTAACCTGTAGGTTTTAATTGGCGAGTCAATTTTGTCTTTCGATAGAATTCTGAGAAAATCTCGTTGTGGAGAATGTACCAAAACCATCCGGTACATTTTCTCCACATCTGCTGTAAAAGCATAACGATGGGTTCTAAACCTATTCATTATATCGAAAAGTTCCTGTTAAGGTATTTTACCTTTAAACAAAATGTCATTTAATGAAAGTCCCGATGAAGTGGAAGCTGAAGCGTTAAATACAACGCGCAAACGTGCAGTGCATTTTTCTGAACGATATACACCGTGGTAAGGGAGAAAGTAACTGTTGCTAGGGGACTCAGCTTCTTCAACTGACTCCATGTGTTTTAATTCATTATATTCATTTATAAAATCTGAATATAAATGTCTCAAGTTTGAATCCCGGTGAAGTCTGTTCCAAAGCTGATTAAGTCGCTTTATATCCAAATTTTTAGGATTCGCCTAAAAATGTCGCATCTTCCATAGGCATGCTAACCACGTATTGATCCTCAGAATTATGATAATGGTTGTCAACAAAATTTTTTTTCACAAAATTTTTCTTCCTCACTAAATTGTTCCTTAGATCCATTAATATTTTCCACCTCCCAAAACTTCTGCAACGTTTTGTCAATGTTTTCATTTACTGTAATTAGTGCGCAATACTTGGATTCACTTGGCATATTGTTTATCGTTCCGCTAACGATAAAACCAAATACAGTTTCTTTGAACAATAAATTTTGTACATTATCGCGAACTTGGCGAGGTTTTAGTAATTCAAAAAAGCATTCTGCACCTAACAATATAGCTACTTCTTTACTTGGGTTTAATAATGTATTATCAGCTAATGTAATGTTACTTGGAATATTTAAATCTTGAACAAATGTAGGTTTAATACATGATAAATCTGTAATTTTGGGAACTATATAAAAGTCAAGTTTTTTAATGAAGTCTCCATTTTTATTCGAAATTTATTATTATAGATTACAGTTTTTAATTTATAATTGATCAATACTTGATTTCCGTTTAATCCGGTAACTTGTGACGGTGTTTTTATTTTCTTTATTCCTAACTTTCTGGCCAATTCTGAAGTTATAATCTGTAGTTGAGAGCATGAATCCAAATACGCCCTGGCCTCAATGAAATTACCAGAAGTCTTAATATGTATTATCACAGAAGACAAAATCACATGTTTATTTGTATTATATGAGCTATTTGAAAGATTTTTTTTTTCCTTTTCTGAATCGATATCAGATGAACAATTATTCTCTAATGCACCTGGTCCTGGCGTCAGACAGACACTCGCGTCTGGCGTCTTTTCACAAGATTTTTTATAAAGCAACGAATTGTGCTTATAAGAATTACATGTTTTACAAACATTTTTAGATTTGCATTGAAAAGATAGGTGAGAATCAGATAAGCATTGAATACCCAATTTATTTTTCTTAACGACATTAAACCTTTCGTTAAAATTCATATTAAGAAATGTCGGGCATTTTGAAATGCTATGTGACAGTTTACAGATAACACAGTTTTTATGATAATCACTTGTACTGCTAACGAAAAAAGATTTACTTTTGGTTTCAAAAAACCTGGGTTTCGTTTCATATTTTTTTGTTTGACAACTACATTTCTAGTCAAATTTTCCAAAGTTTGACTTCGTTTTTCAAGAAATTCTATCAAATTATTTAGATTAGGAATTTCTGATGCAGAAATCGATAGTTCATATTGCTTTCTAGATTCTTTGTCTAATTTATCTAAAGTAACGGTCGATATTAGGATATCAGAAAATTCGTTTCTTTCGAAACCCAAATTTTTTAAGGCACGAATGTTTTTATTTAATGTATCACTTAAAATTCTCAGCTCTTTAAATGTCTCATTGGGTATTTTCTCAAATTCTAGAATAGCTTTAATGTGAATGTTTACTAAAATTCTCCTGTTCTCAAATCTATTTTTTAAAGCATTAAATAATGACTCAAAAGTGTCCTCTTGACTCTCTAATAATTTAGCTTCGCCTTTCAGAGAAGCATGCAAATAGTGAAGTTTTTGGACTTCTGTTAAATGAGCGTTGTTTATTATTAAATTTGTGAACACATTTTTAAATGTATTCCACTCTTCATACCGTCCGGTAAAAATAGGAAGCGGTATCTGTGGAAGTTTAATTTCACAATTTACATTATTGTCAGAATTAATATCACTAGAAATACTTTTATTATCACTTGTACGAATATTTAATATCTGATTAAAGCTTACCTCTAGCTCTTCTACTCGTGCTTCTATATCCAGTAGTTCAGTTTCTAGTTGTGTTAATTCTTCTTTTTCTGGGAGAGTACTATAGAAATCATCCGTAAGCTGTCGAGGCTGTAGGAGACCCTTTCCAAGTTTTTCAATCGTACTTCGATTTTTATTTTATTCCAAGTTATTGATTGACCAGCAATGGAATTTTCTAAACGAGTTATTTGGGCTTTAATTGAACCTTTTTTTCTGTTTAACACAACCACAGTCGTCATATTTTATTTATTTTTACGAAATATAACTGTTGTTAACTGCTAACGCAATATAATTTATATAGCCATTAACTACTAACGAAATATAACTTATATATCTATTAACTACTCCGCGAGCGGACCAATGTTCGAGTGGTGGACTGTAACTTAAGTAAAACTGGTTCATTTGAACAAATTTAATTTCTAAATAATATTTAATGATAAATGCACTATTTACAATTTCAGTCGAGATGATGCGCACCATACAATTAACAAATCAGTGCTCCATGGCACATAAAAATGAGAAGTTAAGGATCCGGGGGTGGGGTGGGCACCTTGGTCTGCAGCGGATCGCTGTACGAAGCAAACTGAGTAGTAACGGCTCCTTTCGCAGGAGGGCGCTACAAGGTTTTTTATAAGTAGGGGGGGAACCGAACAGCTATATTTTAAAGTAAAAATTTTACAGATATTTGTTTTTTTCTTTGAGATATAAAGGTTTTTGTTAAATGGTATTTTGCCCCCGTTTTCCCCCATGGAGGGCGAATTTTGTAAAATTTCTTCTTAGTTGATGTCTACGTCATAGAAAGAATATTTTTACCAAGTTTCGTGTTTCTAGATGTGATAGTTTAACCCATATCGTACCAAGTATTGAAAAAATACCTTTTTTTTTTTTTTTTTATAAAATCTAAAATATATGTTTCTTTAACCCTATGTATACACACAAAATTAAAGAACTTACCAACCTTTCATTAGCTTAATCGGTACAGTTTGTCCTAAAAATAGGACAATCGTTTAGGACAGTCGGAAATATAAGGAAAACAGACCATCTATGTATATATATATATATTTTCTATAATTGTTTTACCAGTACAAAGTGTAGAATATTACCTCAATAAATTTATATGTCCGTTATTCTTGAACGTAAAACCTTTTTAAGTAATAATGTGTTGAAAATGTGATGAATAAATCTTCAAAAATCGTCATTAAAAAAAAAAAAAAAAAAATATATATATATATATATATATATATTAAACGTTAATTTAAAGTAACGATAAACATATGTGTTTATTGGACTTTTAAATAATACTAGCAGGCTTCGCTGGGTACAATATTTAAAGGTTTTCTTTTTAATTGAATAATTGAAACGTTTAAATAAATATATTTCGATTGGCCACTATTTCTTTGACAGTTTTAGTATGGGATCTCCTTGACAATATCAAACATTTTTTCAACTCGCATCTGTGCAATAAAATTATTATTAAAACGAATATTCTCGAAAACAGTCAAATAGAAATATTAATTCTTCGAATATTCTGGAAACAGTTGAAGCTGTTACTCGTACAGTAAAAGTCACTATTCGATGAATGGTCGAATCAGAAAACGCACGTAATTCGTTTTCGCAGCAATCATTATAACGCACGTATGTAAGTTTCACGCTCATGAAAAAAAAAAAAAAAAAAAATCAGTGGACAGCCCTACTTTGCTGTGCATGAATCTCAGAACACACGAAATTCGGTTCCGTGGCAATAACTATCACGCATGTTAAAACCAAAAGAACATCACTGGACACCCCTAACACACTGTGCATGAATCTAAAAAAACACGAAACTCGGTTCCACGGCAATAACTATCACGCATGTTAAAACCAAAAAAAAACATCACTGGACACCCCTAACACACTGTGCATGAATCTGAAAATACACGAAACTCGGTTCCGCAGCAATCAATCACGCATGTTAAAAAAAAAAAAAAAAAAAAAAAAAAAAAATCACTTAGCAGCCCTACCGCGCTGTGCATGAATCTGAAAACGCACGAAACTCGTTTTCGCAGCAATCACTGTCAAGCATGTTAAAACCAGAAAAAAAAAAAAAAAAAAAAAAAAAAAAAAACATTCCTGGACACCCCTACCTCAAATCAATGAAAATCAAATAAACCAAGCAAATCTCTCGTAATTCCTCAAAGCGTAGCTTTAGTTCAATGTAAAATACACGCAAATCAATGAAAATCAAATAAATCAATCAAATATCTTGTAATTCCTCACAACGTAGCTCTAGTTCAACGTAAAATGCACTCAAATCAATGAAAATCAAATAAACCAATGAAATCTCTTGTAATTCCTCACAACATAGCTCTAGTTCAACGTAAAATACACTCAAATCAGTGAAAATCAAATAAACCAATCAAATGTCTCGTAATTCCTCATAACGTAGCTCTAGTTCAACGTAAAATACACCCAAATCAGTGAAAATCAAATAAACCAACCAAATCTCTCGTAATTCCTCATAACGTAGCTCTACTTCAACGTAAAATACACTCAAATCAGTAAAAATCAAATAAACCAATCAAATCTCTCGTAATTCCTCACAACGTAGCTCTAGTTCAGCGTAAAATACACTCAAATCAATGAAAATCAAGTAAACCAATCAAGTCTCACGTAATTCCTCATAACGTAGCTCTAGTTCAACGTAAAATACACTCAAATCAATGAAAATCAAATAAACCAATCAAATCTTTCGTAATTCCTCATAACGTAGCTCTAGTTCAACGTAAAATACACTCAAATCAAGGAAAAGCAAATAAACCAATTAAATCTCACGTAATTCCTCAAAACGTAACTCTAGTTCAACGTTAAATACACTCAAATCAATGAAAATCAAATAAACCAATCAAATCTCTTGTAATTCCTCACAACGTAGCTCTAGTTCAACGTAAAATACACTCAAATCAGTGAAAATCAAATAAACCAATCAAATTTCTCGTAATTCCTCATAACGTAGCTCTAGTTCAACGTAAAATACACTCAAATCAATGAAAATCAAATAAACCAATCAAATCTCACGCAATTCCTCAAAACGTAGCTCTAGTTCAACGTAAAATACACTCAAATCAATAAAATCAAATAAACCAATCAAATCTCTCGTAATTCCTCATAACGTAGCTCTAGTTCAACGTAAAATACACTCAAATCAATGAAAATCAAATAAACCAATCAAATCCCTCGTAACTCCTCATAACGTAGCTCTTATTCAACGTAAAATACACTCGAATCAATGAAAATCAAATAAACCAATCACATCTTTCGTAATCCCTCATAACGTAGCTCTAGTTCAACGTAAAATTCACTTAAATCATTGAAAATCAAATAAACCAATCAAATCTCTTGTAATTTCTTATAACGTAGCTGTAGTTCAATGTAAAATGCACTCAAATCAATGAAAATCAAATGAAACAATCAAATCTCTCCTAAGATTCTCCATTCTGCGTCATTATAGAAATGGGAAGTTTTATTTTCATATTTTTATTAATTAAAAGAAAACTAATCAAAAATTCGAAAATCTGACTTCGATGTGCACAATGATCCTTCGGAGGGCACCTTTGTGTTAAATCACGTGACTGTCCGAGCTATCGTTTTCGAGAACAGTGAAACATACATAAGGTAATTCCGGGAGAGATGCCCCACTTAAGGAAAGGAAGCTATAAAATAAATTGGGTAGTAACAATGACGACGAAAATTTGTGGTAAATACATAATAGATATTGTTTATTACTACTAAGTAGTTTTTTTGTACCATATTGTAAATTTTCTATAAAAAAAAATAAAATTGCGGCAGCACTACATTTTGCCATCTCTCCCGAAGTTGCGGGTGAGATGCCCCACTCACATGGGAGAGATGCCTTACCTGTAAAAACATAATAAAAGGTTTTAACATTGGTCAACAGTGATCAGTAGTGGTCAATAGTGGTCAATGGTCTCCAAAGAGCTTGTTTTGGTATTGTTATCTGTTTTTCTTCGACGACGAACTGTCCGAGAAGGAATTCCATAGTTCCTAGCAGCTTCAATGACACCAATTTCCCCTGCTTCTAGTCTCAAGAGCCTCTTTTAAATGATCTTCTGTCCAGGTCCCACCAGCTGTTCCAGTACTTTTTCTTTTGTACACTGTAGTCATCTTTCCTGAAACAAATAAGAAGCATTGAACAACTGCATTAACAAATACAATAATATACACTTACCGGCACAATTAACCGCCCACCTTCAGTTTCGTTAGCGCCCAAGATTGTTTACGTTATAGTTTAAATGTCAAAGGTCAGTCTGACCAGAGCCTCCTTAAGTAGATGCCTTCCACGCGCGGCGAATCCCAATGTTAAATGAGGCAACATTTAAAAAACAAAACTAACGCTAGGTGACAGCACCTACGCAGAGCAACAATTTTCTTCTGTTTCATAGATAAGTTATATTTTTCATCTAAAATTCTAGCTATTAATTTCAATTTAAAGTCCAAAATTGTATTTTTTTTTTCTTTTAATTTGAAAGAATGATGTGAAAGTGCTTTATCGTAAATATTTTCAAAAAAATATTCAAATATTTATATTTAAAAAAGTATAGGGTTTAATTTTCTTCGAAAGTGGACAAGACCTATTTTAGCTTTTCAACTAATTGAATTACAACGTATCAAATAAATAACACCTTTTTTTTTTTTTTTTTTTTAATATATTATTAATTAAAAAACAAAATTTAAAATTAAATAAGCAAAAACATGGCATGCCTATCACGCGATTAAATTATTTTTTATATATTTATTCAATAAAAATTTCAAAAAATTTTTTAATTTAGGTATCAGATGAAAGTTTCGTTTATATAAATTAAAATCTCTGAACTTTAAACGAGTTTCAGTTTAGAATGAATAATTTATAATGATAAATTATTAAAATCCTGTCTTTTTTTTCTTTTTTTGGTCATGTCCTTTACGTTACATTTTTACCTTATTAGGTGTGAATTATTTTTCTTAAATCGAGAATTTTATATTATTTATAAGAAAAATAGACCAGCACATTAACGAGATAAGTTAACATTCAGTAATAAAAATTGGAGAAGAAAGCAATCTGTTGTTTAGTCCGTCACAAAAAATAAATAAATAACCATTAAGATTTAAATTTTTAAAATTAAGGATTTCTTGAGTATAAGTTTTCTCTCGCACGAAGTTTTTTTTCAAGATTTTATTAGCTCCACCAGTTCCGAGAGGGTATGCTTTCGAAACTGATAGACATTTTCGAAATAAAGTTGTGTTATGTTTACATGTTTTGAGGTCTCCTGAAACGAAAAATAATGTTTTTAGCGGTTGGTCTGTGCGCGTCGGTTTGTCTATCTCGGATATAGTTGGAAAATGCTGAAAGTGTATTTCATTTTGTGTTTGGTGTTTTTCATGTAAGACTAAATTTAAATGCACAATCTGATGTGCACATAGTTTATTGAGAACATACAGGGCTATCCAAAATTAAGCTAAACGTTCTTTTCTGTAGAATGTAATTAACGGAAGTGCTTTGCTACACCTTTTTTTATGTCGACGAATACTGTTGAAGAAGGAAAATTAATTTTTCGAACCTATAATGTAAACAAAGTATTTTTTTTTTTTTTAAGTTCTATTTTCAACTCAGGTTTTTGAATAAAGTCACGTTTTGGGGTTCCCTGAATACAAAAAACTTCTTTTTTTTTTTAGTTTTTAGTGATTGATTTATATGCATATTTATTATCAGAATAACTTAAAAACAAACAAATGCAGGAAATTCACAATTGTATTTTAAAACTCGTATTAGGTTTCAATTTGAAAATTTTGATAAAGATTGGCAAATTTAAGGACAAATTAATAATATCCTTGAAATATTTTTACTTCCATTACCCTACTACCGTAGGTAATGAAGGTATTGTGTTCGGTCCAAAAATTCGATATCGAGTTTTCCCCTGATTTATACTTTTAAGGTCTCATGAGTCCAAAAAAAGTAGTTTTTGGCAATTAGCCAGTATATGTGTGTGTCTGTATATGTGAGTGTATGGATGTGGAGAATTTCTATTTCAAAAAATCAAGTCATCTTTCTGTTATATCATATCTGATAATTTTTCAAATCAGTAATCATGATATTTAATTTTTACAGGAATTTTTAATTCCATATTCCATTTGTGTGGTAAAAGGTTAATAAAAGTAATGTTATGAATCTTAAAACTTAATATTTTTAAAAAGAACAAAAGTAGAAATAAAAATTTTCTATTTTTTCTTTTCAAGATTCCCAACACTTTTGTTTCGATTTAACTGAAATAATCAAATTTTTATACGCATTTACACAAGTCTTTAAAAAACAGTGGTAGTAGTGTAAAAAGGGGGGTTCACCTGCACGGTGGTGGGACGGTGGGACGCCGGAGCCACGGAGCTACGATGAGGGTCAGGGTGGAGGCGCGCCACCACCCTAGACCCACCGTCCCTCCACCGTGTATCTCCGTGGCTCCGTGCGTCCCACCGTCCTACCACCCTGCAGGTGAACACCCACCTTTTTGCACTACTTTGCCACAATCTTAATCGATGGTTCTGTTGCCTTTTAATGAGAATTTTGACCATCGTGGCGGTGAATACACACTTTTTTACACTACTTTGCTACAATCTTAATCGATGGTTCTGTTGCCTTTTAATGAGAATTTTGAGGAGTTAGATTTATTTTCATAAATTTCAGACTTAGTATTTTTTCAAAATTTCAGGTACTTTTCGCTATGGAAAATATATTTCAGGGAATTTAATTTAATGAAACAAAGGTAGAAGAGTATTATATAATTAAAAACATTTAATGAATGGTATAGACTTTAAAATTTAGGTGTTGTCATTGGGAGACTAGAAACTTTTACACCGCTGACATTGAAGATTATAAGTAATTTCCGGTGGGACTTTACATTTTTGAATGACTGAAGTTAATTAACATCAGTAACAATTTATGAGTATTTTAGAAACTTAGCATTTTTAGAGATTAAAAATATATTGCGTTAAGATAATAAATAAGGAATTTAAATAGGAGTTCATACTTTTAGTGTTGTCATTGTAAATTTATATTTGGAAATTTTTACAAAATTTATAGAAACAAGATGATTCTAATACTGCATTCTAATTGGTTAATGAGTATACTTAGTATTTTAGAACTTGAAATTTAGAAATTTTTACAGATTTAACTAGAAATTTTCGTATTTTGTGGATTAACACACAAATTTAAAAACAAAACAATAATAAATAATTTAAAACATAATACTGCATTCTAATTGGTTAATGAGTATACTTAGTATTTTAGAACTTGAAATTTAGAAAATTAGAAATTTTTACAGATTTAACTAGAAATTTTCGTATTTTGTGGATTAACACACAGATTTAAAAACAAAACAATAATAAATAATTTAAAACACATATTTTTCAATAATGAATGTCATGTAATTATACGTATAATTAGTTATTTTAAAACGAAAACGACATTATAAGCAATAAAGTTGTATAAACTTTATACACATCATGACTTTATGTTAACACTAAATAAGTTTCACTTTTAAAATTTCATTAAGCTCTAACTTACAAGTAATATTAATACAATCGTTAAAAATTGAACGCTGAAACAAAGGTAGATGAATTTAACGAATGGTATAGACTTTGATCTTAATATCTGCGCATTACCATTCGGAGATTATAAATTGATTACAGAATTAAACAGAAATTTGCCTATGTATTTCATGGAATTTGACAAAATAAAACAAAAGGTTGTTGAGTATTATATAATTAAAAACATTGAATGTGAATGGTATAGACTTTGATATTAAAATTTGGGTGTTACCATTGGAAGAGTATAAATAACTTTTATGTTATAAATTAAACTATATACAATAAAGTTATATACTAAAATTTACATAAATTAAACTAAATATAATAAAAATTATATAAATTAAACTTTATATTCTCACTAAATAAGTTTCACATTTATTTAAACTCTAACTTACATTCGTTAAAAATTGAACACATGCACTTTAAAAAAATTACTATCATATAATAATATTAATCTAAAAAAATGCTTACAATGTTAAAAAAAAAAAAAAAAAAAAAAAAAAAAAAAATGCATACAAAGTTTTAAATCAACAATTATATTTCATAAACAGTAAAGTTATAAATTTAAAAAAAAAAAATTACTATTATATAATAATATTAATTAAAAAAAATGCATACAAACATATACAGTAAAGTTATACATAAAAATGACTATCCTATAATAATATTAATTTAAAAAATGCATACAATGTTTCAAATCAACAATTAAATTTTATATATATTATAATTAACTAAACTTTATGCTGCTACTATTAAATAAATTTATACTAACACGAAAAATTTAAAACTTTACATAAATTTTATAAGCAAAAAGTTATAAGTACATGAATATGTTATTTAAATTAAACATTATATTGATACTACACAAATATTATTTAACATTTATTCGAGTTTAACACATTAATATAATTCATACTATCTTGAATGAAACAGGTAAATACTTTTAAACTTGAAATAATAAAAATAAGTTCTTTTTTATAAAATAATTGATATAAACTATAATAATAAAAAGGATTAGTTATATTTAAAAACTATCAATTACTAAAAGTTATTTAATATTAAACATTTCGAAATAAATTGCATAAAAATTCAATGCATCATTTTAAATGAAAATAAACAGTTTTCTTAAAAAACAGATAATACGGAATATTCCATGAGTCATAGTTATCACCTGCAACGGAAAACCCATACACTTGATGAATCATGTGTAATATACGCTGGCGAGCCATACATATTAGTAATCAATACTATCTCATATAAAGATTAAGTTAAAATCATTAAAACAATACAGCGGATAATTAGGAAAATGCAATAATTTTTTCACAAAGCATATCATACAATGAGTTTTAAACGATTATTACCTACGTATCACTTAAACGGTATTGAAATAATAAATATAAAAGTAAGTTATAGTTAAAAATTAAAAATTCGTTTGCGAAAGGAGTTTATATATTGCAAAAATTAGTTTTACTCAAATAATTTCTAAACATACACAAGTTAAATGGAAACTTTTCTAGGTTTCATTTAAGCAATATTTTTCCATGTGTGAAAGTAGTTTTATTTATGCAAAATTTAGTTTTATATAAACAAAAAAGTTTATAGTGTAACAATAAAAAAAAAAAAAAGTTTATAGTATAACAATAAAAAATTACTTATAAGTAAATACCAATAAAATATTTTTTTTAAATTGATTTCTCTCTTTTCAATAAATCAATAAAAATTTCTTATACAACTTTCGTAAAGTTTTAATAAAATTTCTATTATAAACAAATATATTTACTAGAGTATACATATTAAGTTAAATAAATTATCAAATAGTAATAATAAATTATAAAACTTACTTAAAATTGAAGAAATTTCCCTTAGCGAAATGCAACCTTCAATCTTCCACACAAATGCGAGAAACTGTTTTATCGCTAGACGATGACTGATACAGATAAGAGCGATGATTCATGCTTATCTTAGTAGAATGTTGTTAGAGTTCTGTGTTTTTACAATAATATAAAATAGTTTATAGAGATCATTTATTTAATATCAGTTGTAAACTACATTTAAATAATGCAATAAGAGTTGAACTCTGCAATTAACCTATTAAAATATTGAAATATTTTTATTTTTTTTATTTAATTTTTTTTTTTTTTTTTTTTTAATTATGCTAAGAAAATAATGAGATCAAAACAGAATTATTTTACTATAAGACATCCTTTTTCATTCAATAAAATGTAACTGTAATTTTTAATGAAAGGTTTTTAAATCACTTAATAGGATAAAATTAAAAACAGAAATCTTATTGTTTTAGTAATTATTTTCTCTAGTTATAAAACTAAGTAATAAACTATCTATAAATAATCGGATAGCAAGAGAGATTTTTGTATAATAACTATATATTATTTTAATATATGCATTACATCGCAAGGTAAAATTTTTAACTTATTTATACGGATTGAACTATAAGTAATAAAAATTACTCATTTGCATATCCGCTAAATTTTATAAGTTGGATATGTGATTTAAAATACTAAACAATAATCCTTATGAGAGAAGTTGGGTGACACTTTCACAGAAAGAAATTATCCTTTACAATAAAATTTGCTCAGAATGTCTAAGTTAAAATAACTTACCGTGAATCATACTAGAATCATGCAGTTGTATTGAAATTCCCTGTTTTTAGTTAATGAAACTTCTAATGAAACAATTATTTTTACTAGCACATAAATGTAAATTTTTATATTATTCCTGTATATATAAAATTTTAAATAATTCATTAAATGTTAAACTTTGCATTTAATCGATTAAATAAATAAAGTTTTTACTAAAATATAAGTGTAATTTTTTAATGAAAAGGTTTGAAATCACTTTAACTTTATAAGAAAAAAACTAAAAAGAGGTTTTAAAATTACTTAATAGGATAAAATTAAAAATCTTATTGTTTTTAGCAATTATTTTATCTAGTTGTAAACTATATATTATTATTTTAATATACGCCTTATACTTAAGTCAGTTTTAGAGAAAAAACCAAGAAAAAAAAATCCCAAAGGGTAGGCTGATGAGTTGGATTATTCTATTATACTTAAAGAATCCAGGTACGGAAAAACCGAAATACATTATGCGGAAAAACAGGCGGGATTTTCGGCTAAAACTCCAAAGCAGAGGACGGTAAACATAACACACCGTAAAACAACCTACTCACACGACGGCCAAACTAAGAATGAAGGGAAACGTTGAGTTGTAACACCTTATCTACTAGAGATAAGGGGGAATTCCCGGAAAAGATGACTCACCCCTGTGGATCTTCCGAGAAAGTTCGTGAAGGATCGGTGACGAGTTTGAATAATTTGCGTAACCGCTAAATTGTATAAGTGTGAATCTTTTAATGTGAGTATTATAGTAATGATAAATTTATTTCATAATCGATAACTCATTTATACATAATCAGGTTCACACCTTATATAAAACAATACTATATTTAAAAGTTTTTACTATACAATAAACATTCACATATGGATATTCATAAGGTTTAAGACCAATTAATAAAACGAGGGTCCTATAAGCGAAATGCATGAGAGTCTTTCTAAGGAATCCTATTGCATATTTAAGCAGGTTTTAGAGAAAACCAAGAAATACTCCAATCGACTAGGTTGATGAAATGGATTCGAACCCAACACTTCCCCTTTTACTATAGAATCGTTAACAAATCGTAAGATTGATGACTCATACTAGAGTCATACAGCTGTATTGAAACTTACTGTTTTCAGTTAATGAAACTTCGAATGAGACAAATATTTTTACCACCACGTAAATGAAAATTTTTATATTATTCCTATATGGATAAAACTTTAAATAATTCATTACAAGTGTAAACTCATACCATTAAATATTTAACTGTTGACCGTATAAGTGGATTTGTCTGTGTGGGAGTCTTTCTATATTTAAGTGAGTTTTGAAGACATCCTCGGAAAACTCCAAACAGATAGGTTGATAAGCTGGAATCGAACCTGGAATTAAACACAGAATCGTTTGATCTTCCAAAATCCTTGTAACAACATGTTTATGAACTTTATAAGAAAATGCTTAATACGGTTTGAGCTTAGTAGATTTTTCATGCGTTAACTATGTAACAGCGAATTAAACATCTATAGTTGTAAATTTTTTTCACTATATATTATTTTACTATATTTATACACCATGCATTGTATAATATTTCCCGGGGTAAAAGTTTAAACTGAGTAATTATTCATCAACATAAGTGTTAAATTGAATACAAAAGACAGTATATGAATAAACGGTTAGCAATGTGAAAATGCTGATTTGTAAAACATTTTGAAAGAAGTAACTCATAAATTTATTTAATATCTTTATACTTATGCATACACACGCTTAAGAGACTTATGTAAAACAACACTATGATTAAAAGTTTTACTAATTTTTCAGCATACAATAAAAAAATAGTAATCAATATTCATTTACAATAATTAATTTTACGTTATTAAACCAAAAAATAATTTATTTTTTTGATTCGATTTAAATAATTAATATTTATATAGGGTTGTTGGTTGATGAATGTCATTCAGTAAAAACTTTTAAATATAGTATTGTTTTATATAAGGTGTGAACCTGATTATGTATAAGGGAAAAATCAAAGTAACGGACGTACCTTTTGCAGGAATAGTAACAGCTATTTCAGATGTTTTACTGGTCATTTATTTAATTGTACATAAAAATTTTGGTATGATTAAAAAGAGCATCAAAGTGCCTTTCACATGGTGTGAAATTCCCTTCTCATGGAAAAACTAACTTGTAAAAATATGTATTTTTGAATATGGTAACGGACGTACTATTCTTGGACATGAGTTACCCAAGCATGCTAATTAAAGCTTAAATTCTCTGAATTGCTAAATCCTATTGGTATATATTTTTTTTTTCAGTGATTTAAATGTACTAAGTTTAAAAATTAATCATAATATTTTAAGAGAGAACATTTTATTATGATAAAAAAAATTACTTTGTTTTAGTAACGGACGTACTAGCAATGGTAACGGATGTACTTTTTCCACATTTTTTTTTTTTTTTTTTTCAAAGAAAATCAATTCAGAGTTTTAATTGTAAAAACATATTTTTGTAAAATCAGAAATATCAATGAAAAAATTTAAGCTGAAATTATAACAAAAATATAAACATTTAAGTGAATTATTATAGTAGAATGGGATTTTTAAAATGGTATCGACCACGATTGTCAATTGTTGGAACTTCAAGAAGTTTAATAATATCACTATAGTCAACATGATATCGTTCAGTTCCATCATCTATGAAAACTTTATTATTTTCAGTTTTCTTTAAATATCTAACCTCATATCCAACATCACCGTAATTTAGATTTGTTATTTGAGCAATGAAAAATAGTTCTCGGCGTTTTGACGAAATTTTAACTTTGACAAATGATCCCATTCTTATTTGATTATCAGGATCATTTTCTCCCTCATCAGGATGTTCTTGCCTTATTATATCGGGGTCACTTTCTTTCTCATCAGGATGTTCTGTTAAATTTACTATTCGTTCATTTTTGTGTAACCCTGTAGATTCATCTGATACTAGGATTTTATTTTCATTTATGGGTTTGACAAAATGTATGCGGTGGGTATTGGGTACACCTTTTATATTATTCCACCTTTCTTCTAGCATTTCTAAACTTTTGTTTATCTCTGACATCGATACAAATTGGATATTTATTTTTTTATTGCACTGCTTTGCAATAGAAACAAATTCCTCGGCAGTGCTAACAAGTGTATCTCTTGCAATGATACGCCTCCAAACTGACCCTTTGACTGCACCACCTATACCATCAACTGTTCCTTTGCCATGACTTGTGGCAAAATAATTCCAGGTGAGTTTTATATTAATATATTTTTCAAACAGTATAAGATTCGAAAATAAAAATCTTTGCTTGAACTGAGAAGAAACTCCATCAGAAAAGACATGTACTTCTTCAATGTCTGGGTAGGAAATCTTCAAATCTTTTAAAATAATATTCATGTAGGCAAATACACTGATTTTGCCATGATCTAAACAGTCAGAAACTAAAACATAACTTTTACCTTCCTTGTCGCTGATCCATGCATACCCAGTAAATAAAGTACATTGGGAATTAGCCCAGTGTGCACTTTGAATCTCGTTTTGATATTTAAAAGTAAAATTTTCAGAAAAATCAACTTGCAGAACAATTTTCTTTAAATTAACTTCGGCTTTTAAATTTTCAAAATGCTTTGACTGAACTCGTTTAATATATGTGTGGATTAAGAATGGCTTCAGTTGCTCTTTTAGTAATTCAAACAAGCTAGTCAGATTCATTCCAAGAATTTCTTCTTTCTTTGTTGTGCCTTCAACATTCTGCCATTGATGTACTTTAATAGTAGTGTTTTGTAAATCTGGTACAACATTTCGTGGATCAAAAGTATCAACTGTCATTCTGCATGTGTTACAATCACGATTCATGCAGGATTTTTCATTGGAATCACAAGTAACTAAATCAATAAATTCTCTGAACGAGGTAGGAAGACCCACATAAGGCCTTAATGCTTCTAATATTAAACGGAAATTTTCATGGTAGCGACACATGCATACTGAGTGTGGCAAGTTCCCAAAGAAATCAATTTGACTTGGCTTTAATTGTGAAAATGTTGTTAAGCCAATCTTAAATTCAGGATACTCATTTAAAAAACACTGATGTGTTTCTTTCATGGACATTCTCAGATATCGCTTTTGCAAATACACTTTCCTTATTGTACCATTGTCATTTTTATCACGAATAATTACCCTGTCTTTTTTCCCAGGGGCCTGCCAGGATACATCATCACGTAGAAAATAATTATTAACTGCAATTTCACATTCAACAGATATTTTTTTGCCTGATTTTTTAGACTGGAAAGTATTATCACCAACAACTAAGCCTACTGACTTTGCAATTGCAGCTACAACAGATTTCTGTTTCCGAGGTGATTTTGGCAAATTTCTTTGCATTTTTTTAACTGCCTTACCCAAAGCTTGAGGAGATTTATATGAAGCAATTCTACTATTTTCTGCATTATCTTCACTTTCATTATTAAGATTTTGTACTGCTTTTTCTTTTGATTTCAACTTGCATAATTTAATCCTTTCATTTTCCATTTTTCTGTAGTTTAGCCATTTTCTTTTAGAACATTTCAATTTCATGTCATTCCTAGCTTTCATTTTTCTAAGTCTGTCCTTTTCTTTATAATGTTCATATTTTCCAGCCTGTTTTTTGCGTTCTCTATATCTTCTCTGTTTCTCTTTTGCTGTCAGAGCCATACTGAAATACTCAACTTTCACTACTAAATTAGAATTCTCTAATTCTTTAAATTAGAGACACTTTTTAAACAGATGGAAACAGATTAAATCTGAACACTTTAACATATACATATGCTATGTAGCTAGCACGGAGTAATATTAATAGGAGTTGAAGGTCCAATGGGAGAAAGCTACGAAACTGTGATCTAAATTTTTGGTAAATATTGAGGGCGCCACTTGTCATTCCTCCCTTTTTCGGCGCGGATATACTGTTGTTTTCAATAGAATTTTGCTGAAGTACATTTAAAATTTTTTATTTTAAGCAATTTAATTTCTTTGTAAGTTCTTAAAACTGAATAATTCAGATGTTTCAAATAAATGCTTCGTTCCTAGTTGTAAAACAGGCTATGATAGTGATAAGAAAAACAAAAGAAAAGTCCAAGGAGAAAAATAAAGTCCGAGTTCGTGTTTTCTGCACCTAAAGTAAGTTTATTTTTTTTCTTTACAAAATTTCATCCATTCTCCTTCCTCCCAATTGTTTGTTTTAGCTAGCTTCGGTTCATAAGAATCGTCATTTTTTAAAAGCTTTCTTTCAAAGTAAAATTAGTATAAAATGGCTCTTAAAAAAAACATGTTGGTTAGAATACTCTATTTAATGAAATTTGCTTTCAATCGAAATTTTTTCATCTTGATATCATTTTTAAAAAAATAATTAAAACGAGACATTTCCCCATTGAATAACATTGCGGAAGCTGGAAAGAAGGAAGGATTGCACGCTGGCGCCATCTGTAAACATTAGAAAACAACATCACAAAATTTCAGCGTTACCTTCTTCTGTCTTTTTACTCCGTGGTAGCTAGATAGCTTGTTTCTTTATATATATACTGTTGCCAATATTTGGTAACAAAATACTTGATAAAATAAAAAAATACTGTTGCCAAAATATGGTATCTAAATATTCAAAACCAAACAAAGAAAATTCAGTAAATAGTTTTTACTGCTGTGTAATAAATTGTGCAAATTATCTGTCAGTGATAAAGTTTTAAATTTAAAAACTGCTATTTTTATTATTTTGTAATAAAAGATGTGATGATTAAAAAATATAAATTTGCTTTAATCAAGGGACAATATAAGTATGTTTGATTTGATATTATCAGGGAAAAGTTGACATTCTGAAAATGTATGGTTTCAGTAACGGACGTACCAGCACGTCTGTTACCAATGATTTTTACAATTATCTTTTTTATATACAATTTCTTTTTAAGTATAATGTTACTTAAGTCAAACAAAAAGTAAACCCAAAGTATGAAGTTTTTCTGTTCAGAAATAGAGTTGCAGTATTAATATAAGCCAAAAATAGTAACGGACGTACCAAGAAAGCCAGCAAAAATTTCACAATAGCTTTTTAAGATACCAAACATGTTAAAGAAAATCTGAATATCAAAATTAGAACCCCTAACTATTATGCATAAAAAACATGTTAAAGGTAAAAAAATGTTTAATATTATCCTTTTCAATTCTATAGTAATTCTATCACTCATGTGCAATGCTCTATTCTAACTGCCTGACACATGTCTAAACATGAACCTGCAAATTAAAAAATACTTAAAGTATAAGCATTTTACACAAATATTTAAAATCTGCAAACTGTTACCTTTAAAAAGAGGTATCATTTATATATCTACTGTAATTTTGACTTTTTGAGAAAAAGTTTACTTTGATGTGATTTTGCCCATAAATGAGTTATCGATTATGAAATAAATTTATCATTACTATAATACTCACATTAAAAGATTCACACTTATACAATTTAGCGGTTACGCAAATTATTCAAACTCGTCACCGATCCTTCACGAACTTTCTCGTAAGATCCACAGGGGTGACTCAGCTTTTCCGGGAATTCCCCCTTATCTCTAGTAGATAAGGTGTTACAACTCAACGTTTCCCTTCATTCTTAGTTTGGCCGTCGTGTGAGTAGGTTGTTTTACGGTGTGTTATGTTTACCGTCCGCTGCTTTGGAGTTTTAGCCGAAAATCCCGCCTGTTTTTCCGCATAATGTATTTCGGTTTTTCCGTACCTGGATTCTTTAAGTATAATAGAATATTCCAACTCATCAGCCTACCCGTTGGGATTTTTTCTCTAAAACTGACTTAAGTATAAGGCGTATATTAAAATAATAATATATAGTTTACAACTAGATAAAATAATTGCTAAAAACAATAAGATTTTTAATTTTATCCTATTAAGTAATTTTAAAAACTTTTTTTAGTTTTTTCTTATAAAGTTAAAGTTATTTCAAAACCGTTCATTAAAAAATTACACTTATATTTTAGTAAAACTTTATTTAATCGATTAAATGCAAAGTTTAACACTTAATGAATTATTTAAAATTTTATCTATATAGGAATAATATAAAAATTTACATTTATGTGCTAGTAAAAATAATTGACTCGTTAGAAGTTTCATTAACTAAAAACAATAAATTCGAATACAACTGTAAAGGATAATTTCTTTACAATAAGATTTGCTTAGAATGTCTAAGTGAAAATAACTCACCGTGAATCATACTAGAATCAAACAGTTGTATTCGAATTTATTGTTTTTAGTTAATGAAACTTCTAATGAGTCAATTATTTTTACTAGCACATAAATGTAAATTTTTATATTATTCCTATATAGATAAAATTTTAAATAATTCATTAAGTGTTAAACTTTGCATTTAATCGATTAAATAAAGTTTTACTAAAATATAAGTGTAATTTTTTAATGAACGGTTTTGAAATAACTTTAACTTTATAAGAAAAAACTAAAAAGAGGTTTTAAAATTACTTAATAGGATAAAATTAAAAATCTTATTGTTTTTAGCAATTATTTTATCTAGTTGTAAACTATATATTATTATTTTAATATACGCCTTATACTTAAGTCAGTTTTAGAGAAAAAATCCCAACGGGTAGGCTGATGAGTTGGAATATTCTATTATACTCAAAGAATCCAGGTACGAAAAAACCGAAATACATTATGCGGAAAAACAGGCGGGATTTTCGGCTAAAACTCCAAAGCAGTGGACGGTAAACATAACACACCGTAAAACAACCTACTCACACGACGGCCAAACTAAGAATGAAGGGAAACGTTGAGTTGTAACACCTTATCTACTAGAGATAAGGGGGAATTCCCGGAAAAGCTGAGTCACCCCTGTGGATCTTACGAGAAAGTTCGTGAAGGATCGGTGACGAGTTTGAATAATTTGCGTAACCGCTAAATTGTATAAGTGTGAATCTTTTAATGTGAGTATTATAGTAATGATAAATTTATTTCATAATCGATAACTCATTTATACATAATCAGGTTCACACCTTATATAAAACAATACTATATTTAAAAGTTTTTACTGAATGACATTCATCAACCAACAACCCTATATAAATATTAATTATTTAAATCGAATCAAAAAAATAAATTATTTTTTGGTTTAATAACGTTAAATTAATTATTTTAAATGAATATTGATTACTATTTTTTTATTGTATGCTGAAAAATTAGTAAAACTTTTAATCATAGTGTTGTTTTATATAAGTCTCTTAAGCGTGTGTATGCATAAGTATAAAGATATCAAATAAATTTATGAGTTACTTCTTTCAAAATGTTTTACAAATCAGCATTTTCACATTACTAACCGTTTATTCATATACTGTCTTTTGTATTCAATTTAACACTTATGTTGATGAATAATTACTCAGTTTAAACTTTTACCCCGGGAAATATTATACAATGCATGGTGTATAAATATAGTTAAATAATATATAGTGAAAAAAAATTACAACTATAGATGTTTAATTCGCTGTTACATAGTTAACGCATGAAAAATCTACTAAGCTCAAACCGTATTAAGCATTTTCTTATAAAGTTCATAAACATGTTGTTACAAGGATTTTGGAAGATCAAACGATTCTGTGTTTAATTCCAGGTTCGATTCCAGCTTATCAACCTATCTGTTTGGAGTTTTCCGAGGATGTCTTCAAAACTCACTTAAATATAGAAAGACTCCCACACAGACAAATCCACTTATACGGTCAACAGTTAAATATTTAATGGTATGAGTTTACACTTGTAATGAATTATTTAAAGTTTTATCCATATAGGAATAATATAAAAATTTTCATTTACGTGGTGGTAAAAATATTTGTCTCATTCGAAGTTTCATTAACTGAAAACAGTAAGTTTCAATACAGCTGTATGACTCTAGTATGAGTCATCAATCTTACGATTTGTTAACGATTCTATAGTAAAAGGGGAAGTGTTGGGTTCGATTCCATTTCATCAACCTAGTCGATTGGAGTATTTCTTGGTTTTCTCTAAAACCTGCTTAAATATGCAATAGGATTCCTTAGAAAGACTCTCATGCATTTCGCTTATAGGACCCTCGTTTTATTAATTGGTCTTAAACCTTATGAATATCCATATGTGAATGTTTATTGTATAGTAAAAGCTTTTAAATATAGTATTGTTTTATATAAGGTGTGAACCTGATTATGTATAAATGAGTTATCGATTATGAAATAAATTTATCATTACTATAATACTCACATTAAAAGATTCACACTTATACAATTTAGCGGTTACGCAAATTATTCAAACTCGTCACCGATCCTTCACGAACTTTCTCGGAAGATCCACAGGGGTGAGTCATCTTTTCCGGGAATTCCCCCTTATCTCTAGTAGATAAGGTGTTACAACTCAACGTTTCCCTTCATTCTTAGTTTGGGCGTCGTGTGAGTAGGTTGTTTTACGGTGTGTTATGTTTACCGTCCTCTGCTTTGGAGTTTTAGCCGAAAATCCCGCCTGTTTTTCCGCATAATGTATTTCGGTTTTTCCGTACCTGGATTCTTTAAGTATAATAGAATAATCCAACTCATCAGCCTACCCTTTGGGATTTTTTTTCTTGGTTTTTTCTCTAAAACTGACTTAAGTATAAGGCGTATATTAAAATAATAATATATAGTTTACAACTAGATAAAATAATTGCTAAAAACAATAAGATTTTTAATTTTATCCTATTAAGTAATTTTAAAACCTCTTTTTAGTTTTTTTCTTATAAAGTTAAAGTGATTTCAAACCTTTTCATTAAAAAATTACACTTATATTTTAGTAAAAACTTTATTTATTTAATCGATTAAATGCAAAGTTTAACATTTAATGAATTATTTAAAATTTTATATATACAGGAATAATATAAAAATTTACATTTATGTGCTAGTAAAAATAATTGTTTCATTAGAAGTTTCATTAACTAAAAACAGGGAATTTCAATACAACTGCATGATTCTAGTATGATTCACGGTAAGTTATTTTAACTTAGACATTCTGAGCAAATTTTATTGTAAAGGATAATTTCTTTCTGTGAAAGTGTCACCCAAATTCTCTCATAAGGATTATTGTTTAGTATTTTAAATCACATATCCAACTTATAAAATTTAGCGGATATGCAAATGAGTAATTTTTATTACTTATAGTTCAATCCGTATAAATAAGTTAAAAATTTTACCTTGCGATGTAATGCATATATTAAAATAATATATAGTTATTATACAAAAATCTCTCTTGCTATCCGATTATTTATAGATAGTTTATTACTTAGTTTTATAACTAGAGAAAATAATTACTAAAACAATAAGATTTCTGTTTTTAATTTTATCCTATTAAGTGATTTAAAAACCTTTCATTAAAAATTACAGTTACATTTTATTGAATGAAAAAGGATGTCTTATAGTAAAATAATTCTGTTTTGATCTCATTATTTTCTTAGCATAATTTAAAAAAAAAAAAAAAAATTAAATAAAAAAAATAAAAATATTTCAATATTTTAATAGGTTAATTGCAGAGTTCAACTCTTATTGCATTATTTAAATGTAGTTTACAACTGATATTAAATAAATGATCTCTATAAACTATTTTATATTATTGTAAAAACACAGAACTCTAACAACATTCTACTAAGATAAGCATGAATCATCGCTCTTATCTGTATCAGTCATCGTCTAGCGATAAAACAGTTTCTCGCATTTGTGTGGAAGATTGAAGGTTGCATTTCGCTAAGGGAAATTTCTTCAATTTTAAGTAAGTTTTATAATTTATTATTACTATTTGATAATTTATTTAACTTAATATGTATACTCTAGTAAATATATTTGTTTATAATAGAAATTTTATTAAAACTTTACGAAAGTTGTATAAGAAATTTTTATTGATTTATTGAAAAGAGAGAAATCAATTTAAAAAAAATATTTTATTGGTATTTACTTATAAGTAATTTTTTATTGTTATACTATAAACTTTTTTTTTTTTTTTATTGTTACACTATAAACTTTTTTGTTTATATAAAACTAAATTTTGCATAAATAAAACTACTTTCACACATGGAAAATTATTGCTTAAATGAAACCTAGAAAAGTTTCCATTTAACTTGTGTATGTTTAGAAATTATTTGAGTAAAACTAATTTTTGCAATACATAAACTCCTTTCGCAAACGAATTTTTATTTTTTAACTATAACTTACTTTTATATTTATTTATTTCAATACCGTTTAAGTGATACGTAGGTAATAATCGTTTAAAACTCATTGTATGATATGCTTTGTGAAAAAATTATTGCATTTTCCTAATTATCCGCTGTATTGTTTTAATGATTTTAACTTAATCTTTATATGAGATAGTATTGATTACTAATATGTATGGCTCGCCAGCGTATATTACACATGATTCATCAAGTGTATGGGTTTTCCGTTGCAGGTGATAACTATGACTCATGGAATATTCCGTATTATCTGTTTTTTAAGAAAACTGTTTATTTTCATTTAAAATGATGCATTGAATTTTTATGCAATTTATTTCGAAATGTTTAATATAAAATAACTTTTAGTAATTGATAGTTTTTAAATATAACTAATCCTTTTTATTATTATAGTTTATATCAATTATTTTATAAAAAAGAACTTATTTTTATTATTTCAAGTTTAAAAGTATTTACCTGTTTCATTCAAGATAGTATGAATTATATTAATGTGTTAAACTCGAATAAATGTTAAATAATATTTGTGTAGTATCAATATAATGTTTAATTTAAATAACATATTCATGTACTTATAACTTTTTGCTTATAAAATTTATGTAAAGTTTTAAATTTTTCGTGTTAGGATAAATTTATTTAATAGTAGCAGCATAAAGTTTAGTTAATTATAATGTATATAAAATTTAATTGTTGATTTGAAACATTGTATGCATTTTTTAAATTAATATTATTATAGGATAGTCATTTTTATGTATAACTTTACTGTATATCTTTGTATGCATTTTTTTTAATTAATATTATTATATAATAGTAATTTTTTTTTTAAATTTATAACTTTACTGTTTATGAAATATAATTGTTGATTTAAAACTTTGTATGCATTTTTTTTTTTTTTTTAACATTGTAAGCATTTTTTTAGATTAATATTATTATATGATAGTAATTTTTTTAAAGTGCATGTGTTCAATTTTTAACGAATGTAAGTTAGAGTTTAAATAAATGTGAAACTTATTTAGTGAGAATATAAAGTTTAATTTATATAATTTTTATTATATTTAGTTTAATTTATGTAAATTTTAGTATATAACTTTATTGTATATAGTTTAATTTATAACATAAAAGTTATTTATACTCTTCCATTGGTAACACCCAAATTTTAATATCAAAGTCTATACCATTCACATTCAATGTTTTTAATTATATAATACTCAACAACCTTTTGTTTTATTTTGTCAAATTCCATGAAATACATAGGCAAATTTCTGTTTAATTCTGTAATCAATTTATAATCTCCGAATGGTAATGCACAGATATTAAGATCAATGTCTATACCATTCGTTAAATTCATCTACCTTTGTTTCAGCGTTCAATTTTTAACGATTGTATTAATATTACTTGTAAGTTAGAGCTTAATGAAATTTTAAAAGTGAAACTTATTTAGTGTTAACATAAAGTCATGATGTGTATAATGTTTATACAACTTTATTGCTTATAATGTCGTTTTCGTTTTAAAATAACTAATTATACGTATAATTACACGACATTCATTATTGAAAAATATGTGTTTTAAATTATTTATTATTGTTTTGTTTTTAAATCTGTGTGTTAATCCACAAAATACGAAAATTTCTAGTTAAATCTGTAAAAATTTCTAATTTTCTAAATTTCAAGTTCTAAAATACTAAGTATACTCATTAACCAATTAGAATGCAGTATTATGTTTTAAATTATTTATTATTGTTTTGTTTTTAAATCTGTGTGTTAATCCACAAAATACGAAAATTTCTAGTTAAATCTGTAAAAATTTCTAAATTTCAAGTTCTAAAATACTAAGTATACTCATTAACCAATTAGAATGCAGTATTAGAATCATCTTGTTTCTATAAATTTTGTAAAAATTTCCAAATATAAATTTACAATGACAACACTAAAAGTATGAACTCCTATTTAAATTCCTTATTTATTATCTTAACGCAATATATTTTTAATCTCTAAAAATGCTAAGTTTCTAAAATACTCATAAATTGTTACTGATGTTAATTAACTTCAGTCATTCAAAAATGTAAAGTCCCACCGGAAATTACTTATAATCTTCAATGTCAGCGGTGTAAAAGTTTCTAGTCTCCCAATGACAACACCTAAATTTTAAAGTCTATACCATTCATTAAATGTTTTTAATTATATAATACTCTTCTACCTTTGTTTCATTAAATTAAATTCCCTGAAATATATTTTCCATAGCGAAAAGTACCTGAAATTTTGAAAAAATACTAAGTCTGAAATTTATGAAAATAAATCTAACTCCTCAAAATTCTCATTAAAAGGCAACAGAACCATCGATTAAGATTGTAGCAAAGTAGTGTAAAAAAGTGTGTATTCACCGCCACGATGGTCAAAATTCTCATTAAAAGGCAACAGAACCATCGATTAAGATTGTGGCAAAGTAGTGCAAAAAGGTGGGTGTTCACCTGCAGGGTGGTAGGACGGTGGGACGCACGGAGCCACGGAGATACACGGTGGAGGGACGGTGGGTCTAGGGTGGTGGCGCGCCTCCACCCTGACCCTCATCGTTGCTCCGTGGCTCCGGCGTCCCACCGTCCCACCACCGTGCAGGTGAACCCCCCTTTTTACACTACTAGTGGTATTAAAAAAATATAAATCAATCTTGTTCCTATATTGGAGTATTTTATAGTTTTATTCATAAGTTACTAATTAATTTATGAATAAAACTATAAAATACTACAATATTACTTCAAAGTAACTAAGAACAAGTTATTTTTCTGTATTCCTACATCAATAAATAAAAATTTCATTTCATTTTGTAATAAGCATAACTATTTTATTTGTTAAATCTAACTTACTAACAGAGGTGTCAACCCTTCGAATTTTTATATCATATTTTTTTTTTTTTTTTTTAATTTATCTTCGTCTTAATCACAGAATTTACGATAATAAATAAAAATAATGTTTTTTGTGAAAAATATTATTGATATTCAAAAATCCGGAGGGTTGGTAATTTTGCATTAATTACTTATGCAGTTTACATACCTTGTCTTGAAATATTTGCAGGCCATTTTTTACGCTGAATTGCATTGCTTGGTATTTCGTGAAAACTTATATTTTCACGGCGACCGTCCGATTTACAAAATGGAACGACGCAATACACCATATTATAAAAAAAAAAAAAAAAAAAAAAAGAAAGAAAAGAAACTCTCACATTTGTTAAATTAATAAAACATAAACCATGAAGAACTCAATTGAATCGCGGGAAATAAACAGAACTTTACGACACGGTATCAAGCGCCATCTACTGGCTATGTTCTTCTTGTACTGTTCCCAAGTTTTCGAGCGACTCGCTAGGCATCTACTTAAGGAGGCTCTGGTCTGACATACCTGAGCGTTTTTTGCTTTCTTATCTGGATTCAATTTGATTTTTTGTGATTTCGTTTTGAGTTGCCACTTCTAGAGATCACGCGAATTTGAATTTTATTTGATGAATTTTAATCTAAATTTATAATTTCAAAAAATATTTTTAAGTTGAAAATTTTAACGATTTACAAATATTACGCATTTTATAAAAACAATATTAGTTTAAAATTTAAACAATTAAATGACTTTTCTCCCTGTAAATGTATGTGGGGCATCTCACCCGAATATAATCTGGGGCATCTATCCTTTTAGTATGGGAGAGATGCCCCGGCAACTATCCAAAGTAAAAGACAGCAAAAATGGCGGCACAATGGCCGAAGTCGACTGATCAACTTCTTACTACAGATTTTTAAACTTATATAAAAAAAAAATCCATTTTTATTAACTAGTGCCAGCCTCACAATACAACATCACTCTTATAACAGAGTAGAAAAAACATGGTACTTACTTGAAATATTGTTGTGACAGCAGAACACAAAGAAATAAGTTCACGTAACTTCCACAGCACACCATTCAACATCTATCTGAAATAATAATCGGACTTGCAGAGCCATCTATCATTGTGTTTCGAAATTATATTAAGTGGGGCATCTCTACCGGTGGGGCAACTCACCCGGAATTACCTTATATATATACAAATATTGCTCACTTAATAGTATAAGATATCGCCTTTAATTTGAATTAAAATATTCAAAAGAATTTATATAAATACTACTTATGCATGGTGTCCTACTTTTAGGACGATGGTGAAATATGGGTTAAGTTTGAGTTGATAAATCACTCATGTACTCAGTGAAGGCAAACGATTGATAAAATTAAACCGGCGCGAACATCTATATCTACTCACACCACGAGAAACATGCACAAAAATTTTTAATCTTTTTCCTTCTTGTAGCGGAAGTTAGAACTTTTTATTTGTAACGTTTTCTTCAAGCTAACGCTGGATCCGAAGTGACTAGCGTTGGAATTGAACAGCAGGTGCAGCTGCAGCAGATGTTGCTAGCTTTAGGGATTTATCTCTACGGTGTAGGGATTTTTTTTTTTTTTGAAAGATTCCCTCTATCAGTAGGACAGTTGGATACTGAATTAGGAACATTTTGAGCTGTCCCTGTCCGTAGGGATATGGCCAAATTAGAGTTAGCAACACTGGCTTGCATCAGATGAACTGAGATCCAAAAATATTGTTGCAAAGAGTTATATTTTATAGGCAAATTTTGTCTTATTTATTTATTTATTTTAAGGATGTCTTGTAATAATAATAAACTCTTAGTTTCGTTGGATAAAATTTTACATTTTTTTTTTTTTTTTTTTTTTTTTAATTCGGAAAATAAAATGTTGATTTAATGTTGCCTGTTGATAAAATATTTCGATTACAATACGGAAAATATACATTGGAGGGGAGGGGGCAGATAAGTACACACATGGTATTAACTTCTATTTACAATTATTATCTCTACTTGTGTGGGTGAGGGTGTAGCTTTAATTATCTTAAGCTACCAATATATCTATTCTTTATTGTGTCCCAAAGAGACGTGTTCCCATTAAAAATAAATTAACTTTTAAAAAGATCCAATACAAGAATTGTAATTATACTATATTTAATGCTAGAGATGTAAAAAAAAAAAAAAAAAAAAGGCTTTCCTTCAAATTTTAATAAATGAGTGACACATAGATTTTTTTTTTTTTTTTTTTTTTTTTTTTTTTTAAATTCTGTTTTTACAAAAAATATTATTTTTAATGTTTGATAAAAATTAACAAAGGACATTTTTTTTTGCTCTTTATAGCTTCAAGTTTCAAAGTGAAATGTAAAAGATTTATGCAGTCAGTTTATGAAAAATGAGAATCAATTCAACAGTAGTGAAAACAAAAAAGAGTTATTAGGTATTGAGTTATTTGCCTAATCGATTTCCTCATACAATACCATGGGATTAGGCTGCAGGCTACTTTAGGTGAAATGTCATCTTCTATTGCTATGATTCAGTAACATTAATCACCAATTAAAGGCTAAATTTTATTGTAAAATATTGCGCCTAAAATTAGTGTTGAATAAAGATGAATGAAAACATGGTAAGCTACATCATAAATTGCAATAATACACATCAGCTGTTTCAATTCGAAATAATTAAGCATCACCAATCAATAATCAAGTAAACAAATGTAGATAGCGTGACTCAGGACCGAAAAAAGCGATTATTTTCAAGTAAAACTATTGTTCTGGTCATCACAAAACTTTTTTCTGTATTTTCTTACTTACATTTACGCAGTACATATTATACATTAAAATTATCAGTTATCAAAATTATTTTTCATTTCGAATACAGATGATTTTCATCGCAGAGAAGTATAACACTAAATGTTATAAGTATGTCAATTTTGTGTCCTGTAGACAACATCTGAAAAAAATGCATATTTTGAGGATTTTGTTTTTTCTTGCTAAAAATGAAAAACATCTATAACTTTGTTTCAAATTATCGCAGATCTATGGTTTAACCAATCGTTTTAAATGCATTGACGAGTTCTTTTGTAAGATACCCATATTGAAAACTTTCATTTCCTACCGGGGACGGTACTTTTTCCTGAGCGTTATCCCTTCTTATATATATATATATATATATTTCTTTGGTTTGACAATGACTATCATAAATATACAGGGTGTTTAATAAGTCTGGGTACACAAAAATATCTCGAAAGGAACGCAAATTCGCTGAAAACATTGATTTCAAAAGTTTCGTGGATTTAAATAATCTATCACATGAGGTGTCACAAGTGGGCCCCTGGGGGCCCCACGTGACACAAGCTCCATTTTCATTAATGGAAACTATACTTTTTCTTCGCAGAATTGTGTTAAGCGGTAAAAATCTGTTTAAAATCATATACTACGTTTCTATTTTGGGGCCCCTGTTTTTATATTGCAGTAAAAAAATCCGGATATTCCAAAATACCTCAATGAAAAAGCAATTCCACAGGACACATTGGCTCGTGCATTCAAATGATATATCATATGAAGTATCATGAATGGGCTCCCGGGCCGTCAGGAGTCCCACGTGACACATACTCAATCGAAGGGAAACCACACTTTTACTTCAGAGAATCGAGAATCGTGTTAAACGGAAAAAATCTATTATAAATTATGTACTTTTTTTTTTTTTTTTTTAATGAGTAAGGGGCCGCGGGCCCCGAATCTTATGTGGCACTAAAAACTCTGGAAATCCTATAACATCTCAATAAAAAAGAAATTTCACTGAACAGAATGGTTGCAAAAGTGTTGTGCATTTAAATAATCAATTAGATGAGGTATCATAGGTTAATTAATGTACTACTTTTTTTTTTTTTACTTCGTCAAAGTAGGGGGCTCTGGGACCCTCAGTCTTATGCTGCAAGGGGAAAAAAATGGAAATCCGAAAGATCTTAAAAAAAAAAAAAAAAAAAACAATTTTGAGGATCACAATGATTGCAAAAACGTCGTTCATTCAAATGGTATATTAGATGAAGCAATATCTGTGGGCCTCTATTCGCCCTAGGACCCCACGTGACTTAAATTCCTTTTTGTCAAATATAAAATATGCTTTTTCTTTACAGTATTGTATTAAGAAAAAGTATAATTTCCAGAAAATTTATGGATTATCGTAAAGAAAAAACAGCGATTTGTCACGTGGGGCCCCTGGGGGCCCACCTATGATATCTCATATGATAGATCATTTGGATGCACGACAGTTTTGTAATAATTGATTTTGAGCGAAATTGCTTTTATTGATATATTTTGGGAATTCTAGATTTTTTATTACAACATAAGAGTCGGGGCCTAGGGCCCCCTACTCATCAAAATAAAAAAAAAAGAAATACATGAATTAATACAGATATTTTCCGCTTAACACGATTTTGTGAAGAAAAAGCATGGTTTCCCTTTGAAAAAAGTTGAATTTGTGTCACGTGGGGTCTCCAAGTGCCCTGAGAACCCACTCATGATACCTCCTGTGATACATCATTCGAATACAGGAAACTCTTGAAATCAAGGTGTTCAGCAAAATTGCTTTTTTATTGAGATATTTTAGGATTTCATGATTTTTACAACATAAAAAGAGGGGCCCCATATGCTGCAAAAAAAAAAAAAAAAAAAAAAAAAAAGTTATACATGCTTTTAAACAGATTTTTTTTTCCGCTTATCACGATTCAGCGAAGAGAAAATACGGTTTCTATTTTAAAAAAATTGATGTGGGCACCACATGACTTAACTTATACAATTTTAGAAATATACATAATGTTAAAAAACATTGACATTTGACCCGAAACAGTTGGCTAAAAATATTTAAAAAAATGAATTATCACCGTGTTCTGAGCTTTTCTGAAAGTTAGTTAAAAAACGATTGCAAGATTTGTACTGCTAACACTGACGAAGGCAGCAGGAACCCCAAAAAATTGGCTAAAAGTATTAAAAAAATTCATTTTCACCGTGTTCTGAACTATTCTGAAGGTTTCAAATGCCCAGCTAGTCGGGAAGTTAGTTAAATAAATTTTCTGTTGAACCATATAAACGCTGCCAAAGACAGCAGGGACCTGAAACAGTTGGCTAAAAGCATTAAAAAAATGCATTTTCACCGTGTTCTGAACTATTCCGAAAGTTTCAAATATCTAGCTAGTCGAGAAGTTAGTTAAATAAATTTTCTGTTGAACCATATAAACGCTGCCGAAGGCAGCAGTGACCCGAAACAATTGGCTAAAAATATTTAAAAAATGCATTGTCACCGTATTCTGAGCTTTTACGGAAGTTTTAAATGTCTAGCTAGTCGGGAAGTTAGTTAAAAATTGATTGCAAGACTTGTACTAGTAACGCTGCCGAAGGCAGCAGGGGCCCTAAACAGTTGGCTAAAAGTATTAAAAAAATGCATTTTCTCCGTGTTCTGATCTATTCTGAAAGTTTCAAATGTCTGGCTAGTCGGGAAGTTAGTTAAATAAATTTTCTGTTGAATCACATAAACGCTACTGAAGGCAGCAGGTATCGGAAACAGTTAGCTAAAAATATTTTAAAAATTCATTGTCAACGTGTTCTGAGCTTTTCTGAAAGTTTCAAATGTCTAGATAGTCGGGAAGTCAGTTAAATTGCAAGATTTGTCCAAACCGTTTTTGAATTATTACCGTTTTTTGATACATTATGGCCAAAACCTATGTATTTTTGGTCATTATGAACCTAATTTTCCTAAATATATCCAAAACGGAAAATCATACAAAGTCCAAAAAGGGAGGTGCACAACTAGATGTTATAACAAACCTATGTACAAATTCGCAACTTTCTACGTCCAAAAGTTTTTGAGTTATGCGACACACACACACACACACACACACACACACATACAGACGTCAAGAAAAATCGCGTAAAGTCGCTTATATCTCTAAAACGAGAGCTCCTATTAAGACGACATTTGCAGGTGTACAACTAGACATCATGACAGTCACACGTATAAATTGGCAACATTCAGCGATCATTCGTTTTCGGTCACTGTGAAATACAAAATCCATTTCGCAAATCGGGATTACTATACGTCCTTATACTTTGCATAAGGAAGTAAAAAGGGAGTTTGTGTCACGTGGAGCCCCAAGTGATAGATTATTTAAATCAACGAAACTTTTGAAATAGATGTTTTCAGCGAATTTGCTTTTCTTTTCGAGATATTTTGGTGTGCCTAGACTTATGAAACACCCTGTATGCATGTATTTTTTTTCTACATTGAAAAGTTAAAAATGATTCTCCTTGTGTACATTTATACGGAATTTTGTTCTATATTGCTGTGTTAAAAACTTCGCAAAAGTTGGATGACAGCGCTACCTGTTGAGCGATTGATCCCTAAATGCAATCAGTACTAATTTAAATCAAGATCCATTGATCAGTGTCATGGCATTCTGAAAAACACCTGGTTGTTGAATGATAAATGCTCTAACCTTAAGTTGCTAGGTGTCGGGTTTGAGTTCCGATGCAGACATGGATATTCGTAGTGGTTTGGAATCCATTTTAAACCATAGGTCCCGGACTAATGAGCCTCACTGCGAAAAAAAAAGACCGTAAAGTGACAATTCTAATCCAAGGCTTTCTGAAAATATTTACGGAAATTAGAGTGCGGATAGATAGCATAACACTACTGAAAAATATTTTTTAGCAGTTTCCAATTATATCCCAAATATTTAAGCACTAACTATATTAATGCCGTCTGTAATCCTATCTATATTACTAGTAAGGTAGTAAATATGCTTTTGTGCATATAAATGACATATGTTGATTTCGTTCTGTTTTGTATAGTACAAAATTATATTAAAACATGTTTTATAGAAATACTTCTCGTAGAAAGCAATGTATTGTAGTCATTGTGGATGATCTTATGCTCAAATTGAATGAAAGCAGGCGTGCTATTTATATAAGTTTCTATAGAGAGCATTCCATAATAAACTTAAATAACATTATTGGGTGCTCATAATATTATTTGATAGCTGATGATAATTTCAAGGCATTCTAAAAATAGTTAGGGAAATTAGAGCTCGCATAGACCGATGGACAGATACATAGATGTCAGAAACACTTTCAAACTTTCTTGCAAATTCAGTTAAAAAGGAAAATATGATATTAAAGTCATTGAGCGATAACGGGATTAACAATGTAAATTTGAAATCTAAATATATGTCAGGTGTCCTACTCCCCTTTTTTTCAAGACACTTTCAGAGATAAGAGATTACTGCCTTCTTTATTACCACTATTTCCATATAGAAATCTTTATGACATTTTTATAGTAGTGCGTCGTGATTAAATAGGATAAAGATTATTGTATAAAAATAGTGGTAGCAAAAAAGATCGGAATTTCTTATACTTGAAAGTGACCTGTTAAAAAGGATGGGGAATACGACCGATGGTAAGTTAAAAAAAAAAAATCACGTTATTTGAATTATTATGTAACTGTTATTGTTAATTATTATTTGTGATGCATGCCTTTTTGTGATGCATGCCGAATTTACTGACAGTTTCGATGGTTTCTGAATAACAAATAAAATACTCGGTTTGGAATTAATATACATATTGATGAACAAAAAGAAAAATATACTTTATAATCATTTGAAAATTAGAATAAATATTCCGTAACCAATGATGTATTTTTTTGTTATTATTATTATTTTTTTACTTTTATTGACTTCATGCTTAGATTCATTTTCCTTTTAAATGTTTTACAAAAATCTGTTTCGAAAAATAGCGTGCTTGTCTTTTATCTGGTTACAATATCAAGGCACCAACTATTGATGTCTATTATTGACTTCTCTTTTGACATTGCTTAATGGTGTGGGATAGCTTTTAATCCATTGGTTTCCATGGAAAGTATTTTTATTTTATTTATTTCTTTTTTTAAAAATGCAAGTAGTGAAATTGGTACTTAATTTAGCTGAATTTTGGACTCAATTTTACGTATTTTAAGCACTTTTAGATGATTTCTGTCATAATACTCGTTTTATGGACGGACATTGCATTTGCTAGCCTTTTCAATTTTCCCGATGTGGAATTTACTACAGTTGTGAAATCCCAAACTAAAGAATGTTTTTATCAATTTGCCGAGTCAAGCTGTATTCTGCGTTTTGAATTTCAGGTTAGTTGTATTCGGAAACGTTCTTTTAATTTCCTCTATATAATTTAGTTAATTTTATTTAGGATTGAACTTTTACATTTAGTATTATTATTATTATTATATTCATATCATTTCCATTATTATGTGCAGAAAAAACTGAATGAGTGTTATATATTTTTTAAATGTGTTTGTGTGATTAAAAACAAACAAACAAACAAACAAACAAACAAAAAAAAAAAAAAAAAAACGCATATCCTTGTTATTATTTCACACTAAACAAATTAGTATTTTCCATCTTCTCATTCTTTTCCTATTTATATAATAATAATAATAATTATAATAAAATCAATAACACAGTTTATTGTCATGCGTGTGCATTTTATTCTCGCCTCCCCAATCTCTTTATTCTTTTTTTCTTTTACTCTTTGTACTCCTCATGACATTATGGCTGCTTTTTTAAAAATTTCCGCACTTAATTTCACGGTTTCTCCTTTTTTTTTTTTTTTTTTTTTTTTCACCATCTTTTAGTTGAATTATGCTTTTTTTCAATGTATAATCTTCAGTTGTTTTAGTTGTATTTTAAATTATTAACTTTTATCATGATTCCAGGTTTCTTCCTTTGTCGTGTTAAAACCATAGGTAATAAGACATAGATTGATCAGCGAGGCCGAAAAAGTGATGCCTTTTTTTTTTCGGGAAAAGACGGCCATTTTACTCTCTTGTGGATGTCTTTCCCCGAGTGAATATACACGGGAATACACACAGATAATTTAGCAAATAAAATGTATGAATAATTTATGTACTAAAGATGAATGAACAAACTCCAGATACTCATTCTTCTTTCTCTCTTTTCTTCTTTTCTTTTTCTTTTCTTCTTCTTCCTTTTTTTTTTTTTTGTATGGAATAACGACATTTAAAGAAATTTATCGTTTCTGACTACTATTTCTGTCTGGTTAGAAGTTTTTATGGTCGAAAAAACTATTGGACTTATCCTCATCTTTTGAGATATTAGAGTTAACCCTTTAATTGTCAATCGCAATGCAGTCGGACACTTTTGTTACCAACTGTATAGAGTAGAAATTTATGTTTACTCGGAAATGGTTATAAAGATATTAATAAAAGTTTGGGATAAGTGCTTTTTAGAGACCTAAAACAATTGGAACATCCTTAGCATCAAGAAAATTAGTGTTAACCCTTTAACTGCCAATCGCAATATGTAGTAGAAATTGAGTTTAATCAGAAATGGATATAACAATTTTGTTTAAAGTTTGGAGTTAAGTGTCTTTTTTTTTTAATTTTTTTTAATTTTTTTTTTTTTTTTTAAGAACTAAAACGTTTGGACATATCCTCATCTTCAGAAAAATTTGTGTTAACCCTTTAACGGCCTGTCGCAACATATAATAGAAATTAGGTTTACTCGGAAATGGATATAACGATTTTTATAAAAGTTTGGGATTAAGTGTTCTTTTGAGAGATAAAGCGAATGGACATATTCTCATCTTCAGGAAAATTTGCGTTAACCCTTTAACGGCCAGTCACAACATATAATAGAAATTAGGTTTACTCGGAAATGGATGTAACGATTTTTATAAAAGTTTGAGATTAAGTGTTCTTTAGAGAGATAAAGCGATTGGACATATCCTCATCTTCAGGAAAATTCGCGTTAACCCTTTAACGTCCAGTCGCAACATATAATAGAAATTAGGTTTACTCGGAAATGGATGTAACGGTTTTTATAAAATTTTGAGATTAAGTGTTCTTTAGAGAGATAAAGCGATTGGACATATCCTCATCTTCAGGAAAATTCGCGTTAACCCTTTAACGTCCAGTCGCAACATATAATAGAAATTAGGTTTACTCAAAAATGGATATAACGATTTTTATAAAAGTTTGGGATTAAGTGTTCTTTAGAGAGATAAAGCGATTGGACATATACTCATATTTAGAAAAATTCGCGTTAACCCTTTAACGGCCAGTCGCAAGATATAATAGAAATTAGGTTTACTCGGAAATGGATATAACGATTTTTATAAAAGTTTTAGATTAAGTGTTCTTTTGAGAGATAAAGCGAATGGACATATACTCATCTTCAGGAAAATTCGCGTTAACCCTTCAATGACCAGTAGCAACATATAATAGAAATTAGGTTTACTCGGAAATGGATATAACGATTTTTATAAAAGTTTGGGATTAAGTGTTCTTTAGAGAGATAAAACAAATGGACATATCCTCATCTTCAGGAAAATTCGCGTTAACCCGTTAACGGCCAGTCGCAACATATAATAGAAATTAGTTTTACTCGGAAATGAATGTAATGGTTTTTATAAAAGTTTGGGGTTAAGTGTTCTTTAGAGAGCTAAAACGAATGGACATATCCTCATCTTCAGAAAAAAATCGCGTTAACCCTTTAACGGCCAGTCGAAATTTATAGCATTAAATGGGTTTACTCGGAAGTGAATGCGACGATTTTTATTAAATTTAAGGGTTAAGTGTTTTTTTTTTTTTTTTTTTTTTTTCTGGGCACAAATCCTCTTAAGTATCCTCCTAACTACAAATGTTCGTGTTTCAGAACTTTCTACCACTGTAGTTCCTCAGATCAGAAGACATTTAACGGTTAAAATAATCATCGTTGCTCTCCAAATCAAACTGATGAGTATAAAATTATCAAACAATGATAAAAATGGGGGAGGGGGCGTATCAAGAAAACGGCGTGTGATTGGGCAAAATGGTGATCATATTCGGATTCAGGAGGTCATTTTACATAAGAGTGGGCTGAAATGGTGTCAGATACAATTTTCATGCCGAGCAGTGTTATTACAAAGGAATACATAAAAAAATTTCTGGTATTAAGATTACGGAAATCCGTAATAACTTGGCATCTCTCTTTCTATATATATGTATATATATATAGGTAGATAGATAGATAAACAGATAGATATTTGGTGCAAATTAGATTTTTTCTTCGATTCAGAAAAGTTCCTGCTCACTGTTAACCCTTTATCAACCGCTTAAGAAATACGGCCGAATTTGGGTTAACTCGGAAAGGGATGTAATGATTTTGAAGAAAGTCTTTGATTAAGTGTTTTTAGAGGTATAAAATCAATTAGGCATATCCTCATCCCCAGGGCAATTCGCGTCTACTGTATACCCTTTAATTACCGTTTGGGAAATATGGCAGAAATTGGGTTTTCTTGAAAATGGGTTTAACGATTTTGATGGAAGCTTGGAGTTAAGTGTTTTTTGGGGTAAAAAAACGATTAGTCTGATCCCCATCTTCATAAAAATCATGGTTTGCTGTTAGACCTTTATTCGTTGGTTACTTGGAATAATATGACAAAAATTGCATATTAATGAGGAAAAATATGGCAAAAATCGGGTTTACTTGGAAATAAATATAATAATTTTGATGAATGTTTGGAGTTAAGAAGTGTTTGGGATGAAAAATTAATTAAACTTATCCTCATTTACAGGAAATCTTGCTTTAGCTGTTAACCCTTTATTTTCCTGTTGCAAAATATTGTAGAAATTGGGTTTACTCGGAAACACACATAATGAATTTCAAGAAAGTAAGAGTTAAATGATTTACGGATGAAGAATTGGTTTAACTTATCCTCTTTTTCAGGAAAATTTGCATGCGCTGTTAACGTATCATCCGCCGGTTGAAAAAAAAGACTAAGTACTAAAGTCTAAGTACTTAACATGACAGTATAGGACAAAATTTCATATAAATGTATATAATGTGAGTTATTTTTAACGCATGAATGTAAAATTTATATGAATTATTGATAATAGTAGTAATAAACTTGAAAAAAAAAAAAAGTGTGCATGTAGGAGCATTGCTTTCCTCCTGGGAAGGAAGTGCTCTTCCCCCGGAGCCTGTGTAAATTTTCAATGTGGATATTTTAGAAAGAACTCGTCAATATTTCTAAAACGAATGGTTGAACCATACATCTGTATTAATTTAAAACGAAGCTACCGATTTCTTTTATTTTTAATTTTATATATAATGTATATATAGTATAGACATATATATATATATATATATACAGTCGAACCTCGTTAACGTGAATTACTTTTAACATGAACTGTTACCACAATCCCCGTCAAAATGAAGATTACTTTAGTTATATGACGATCAGTTACTGATAGCATGAACTACTGATAAGATGAACAGATTTTTGATCCCCCTTGAGATTCACGTTAACAAGATTCGACTGTATATCTTTTCATGTCTGCACAAAAATGATTTTTTTCAGCATTTATTATTATACTACTTTAAGAAAAAAATCGTCTGCATTCATCATGGAAAATATCTTTAATAAATTATAACTTAATAAATAATTTGTATTGAATAAATTTGTATAGGATTAAATAGAGAAGAAAGTCTTGTGGTAATACTAGTTATAATATATTAAAACAAGCGGGTTTTACCTCTGCCACTGCTAACGACATTTAAAAGAATTTTGAAAATTCGATATTACTTACTAATATAAAAACTTAAAAAATATTAAAATTAAAAAAAAAGTATTCCATTAAAAATAAAAACAGTATTTAAACCATAATAATAACAAAGCAACTGATTATAAAGAATCATATTTTTCATATATTAGTTAAATTTAACTTACTTATGAAAACTTATTCCACTTCCTTTCATAAATTTATTTCTACAATTAAAAGCCGCGCAGTACTTCGGCATTTTCAATATATATCAACCATGTCTTATTACTATATCTATGATATCAACATTCTATTCCATTGTTGTTTTCGAGTTTTATACTCTCTCATCATGGCTGATGCCAAAAACTTTTTCGGCATCAAAAATCTTTGCACGTTAACATGGGGATGATAGATCTATGTATATTACTATATCTATGGTTAAAACATAATATAATGTAATATATACTAAATATAAGATGGAGTATTTATTGAACGTTTGAATTTGTACATGTAAGTAATAAATAATGTATATAGTTTCTGTAATATGCATCTTTACCTTAATTAACTCGTATTACTTATATTTATTTCGTTAATATATAATAATTAGGATATGAATATTATTATTTATGATAATTATGACTCCATATATTTCCTAGAAAATCAAATTTTCCCTCATGCCAATTACTCTTTTTTTTCCTTTTTGCTATATTAGTGTGTATTTTACCCCCACCTTCCCCTCCAACCAAATAATCAAATAGGAAACATGACATACTAGATTAGACACAATTTACTGCAGAGCTGTCACCATTTCTCATTTATTTCGTGTCATTGTTAGTACTCACATTTTCCTTTCCTTTCTTTCTTTCTTTCTTTTTTTTTTTCACACCACTTTTTATCAAGAATAATTTTCGTCTTATTTAATAGTAATTAATATTGGATATAATTACTCTACAAAGAAAGTGGAGCGATAAAAAAACGGATACTAACAGTAACAATGCTACGGAATGAATCAGAAATGTTGACAATTACTACATTCAGAATTATTACTACATTCAGAATAAAAAATAAATAAATAAATAAATAAAATAAAATAAAAAGTACCTGATGAAATCTGAGCATTTTTATTAAATTTTTAACTGAACAGATACGTGCGTTAACAAAATTTTATTTTAATTATTTATTAAAATAAAATACAAAGTTACTCTGAAAAGAAAAATGTTAGTATACAAAGTTACTCTGAAAAAAAAAAAAAAAAAAAAAAAAAAAAGTTAGTATACAAAGTTACTCTGAAAAGAAAAAAAAGGCAAATTTACTGAAAATTTAGAAAGGTGTCACCGAAAAAATGAGTTGAAGTTCAAGTACTTTAAAAATGAAACTAACTAATAAGAAGTTTTATCCAAATTTTTATTTTTAATCGTACACTATATTGCCATTCATTGACTCAAGTTTTTGTAAAACTCTTATCGTATTAAGGGGACAGTCTACTTTTAAAAATGAGAAAATGAAGAAAATTTCGATCAACTTCCAGAATTTTTAGAAAAAGAATGAATACGTGTACAAACATTTTTTTTTTTTTGTGTGTGTGTGTGTTAACTAGTATGTCATTATTCTATTGATTAAGAATATTTATTCATTATGTCAAAATACATGGTTGAGAAAAATTTTAAGTTCATATCTCAAATACTTTTTTAAATATCATGCGTGCAGTAAAAAAACACCCTTGAATACTTAAAAAATAATCTGCAATAAAAATAATTTTCTATTTTAAAGTAAACCAAAATAATATTTTTAATCAATAGAGTAAAGTCATACTAGTTAACTTAAAAAAAAAAAAAAAAAAAATGCGTGTGCATGCATTCTTTTTTTTTTTTTTTTAATCTGAAAGTTGATCGAAAATTTCTTCATTTTCCCATTTTTAAAAGTAGACTGTTCCTTTAACTCATTTTGAGAACAATTGAAATTCATTTTATTATATCGATGTTATCTTTCAGAATTGCCACACTATTTTTTCGCATTTTTTTTTTTTTTTTTATGAGAATAACTCTATACATTTTAAAAAATAATTATCGAAAAGAAATTTTGTTACCGCTTGCGCATGCGCAGCTAAATATTCAATAGAAATGCTACTATTTTATGAGATGTTTATTACTATTATTTTTTAATATTCTGACTGTATGACGTTATCATTTCTGTGGTTCATTAAGTTGTCTAAAAATGGCATTGTATTGACTCGAAATGACTACTTGTTATAACAAACAAACATGCGAAAAATTTTCTGTGTCATAAAAGAAATCTTTATATCCCCATGAATATGCGTGTTACTTTCATACAAATAAATATAGAGAATTAAAAGAAGTATTAAATTCATATTCTACACTTACAACGCATTTTAAGTTTTTTTTTTACAGGTATATTCCAAACACTTTTTCCTTTGATTTGTTTGCGGGCTAACCTTCACTCAAATATAAACTGTAACATTTTCTTTGTAGCCCTTGAAGTTTCAAAGGAAACTATCAAGCATTTCTTTGGATATACTACAATATGTCTAAATTCTATAATGTCCAAATTTATTGGTAGTAATATATATAGTATATACACTGATGGAAAAAAAATCCCAACACCAAGAAAAAAATTTGTACAGTAATGAAATTTCAGCAATACATTTGTCTAGGTAACATATTTAATTGATTAAAGTTTCAAGATCACAGGTAGAGCCATTGGCGAGAAGAGCCATTTCAAATGTGAAATGTTGGTACATTAGTAACCGGTGTAACCGCCAGAATTTTGAATGCAAGCATGCAAACTTGCATGCACTGTGTCGTACAGATGTCGGATATCAGTTTGTGGGATGGAGTTCCATGCCTGTTGCACTTGGGCGGTTAATGCAGGGACGGTTAATGCTGGTTGTGGATGACGCTGGAGTTGTCGTCCAATGATGTCCCATACGTGCTCGATTGGAGAAAGATCTGGTGATCTAGCAGGCCAAGGCAACATGTCGACACTCTGTAGAGCATGTTGGGTTACAACAGCGGTATGAGGGCGAGCGTTATCCTGTTGGAAAACACCCCCTTGAATGCTGTTCATGAATGACAGCACAACAGGTTGTATCACTAGACTGACGTACAAATTTGCAGTCAGGGTGCGTGGGATAACCACGAGAGTGCTCCTGCTGTCATACGAAATTGCTCCCCAAACCATAACTCCAGGAGTAGGCCCCAGACAAGTCGCTAGCAGGCGTTCACCTGGCTTCCTTCTAGCCAACACACGGCTATCACTGCGACCAAGGCAAAATCGGCTTTCATCAGAAAACACAACAGATCTCCACTCCGTCCTCCAATGAGCTCTAGCTTGACACCACTCACGTCGCAAACGGCAGTGGTTTGGAGTCAGTGGAATGCACGCTACAGGGCGTCTGGCTCAGAGCTGTCCTTGAAGTAACCGATTTGTAACAGTTCGTTGTGTCACTGTGGTGCCAACTGCAGCTCGAATTTCAGCTGCAGACGCAGTACGATTAGCCACAGCCATACGCCGAACACGGCGGTCTTCCCTCTCAGTAGTGCCACGTGGCCGCCCGGAACTCGGTCTTCTTGAGGCAGTACCTTCCCTTGACCGCTGCTATCAACACTCATGCACTGTGGATACATTCCTGCCAAGTCTTTCTGCAATATCGCGGAAAGAAAACCCACCTTCTCGTAGCCCTACAACACGACCTCGTTCAAACTCAGTGAGCTGTTGATAATGGCTTCTTCGTCTTCTTAGAGGCATCCTTGACTAACATTAACCCACTACGTCAAATCTCAACTGTAAATAACGATCACGAACCTTACAGCGCTTATTTAAAGCAAACCTCATTTGCATGTTCATAGTGTCGCTACTAGCGCCACACTTATGCGCGTAGCTCGAAATTTGAATCGACGTCATCATTCAGATGTATAAACACGCCTACCAAATTTCGTTTATCTAGCACAGCTCCTTCCTGGTGTTGGGATTTTTTTTTTCCATCAGTGTATATGAAAATGAAATTAAGAAATAAATTATTAAAATTCCAAAATACATGGAATTCCGTAGTTTATACAGTTTAACGAACTGGTTTTCTTGTGTCAGCTTTAATGTGCTAAAAAATGCAATGTTTACGCAAATTAAAAGAATAAAAGCGATTTGTAACAATAAAAAGGACCTGCAGCTTGACTACCTCTTGAGAATCTTAAAAATAGTTTAATCATTAACTATTACATGCCTCTTTACTTTCTCTTACCCATATATATGGTAGAGAAAGTACTGATTTTGGGTCGAATTTTCGAAATTGAGTTTTTGTTATATTTACACGTTTTTGAGTTTCCCTGAATCCAAAAATCATGCTTTTAGCGGTTGGTCTCTGTGTGTGTCTGTCTGTTATCAGTATATCTCAAGAACAAATAATAGCAGAAAGTCTAAACTTGGTATTCCAAATGTGTATTATATAGGGATGCTACACTAAACTTTTCGTTGAAATCAAGCAAATGGTTCGTGTACAGAGACACCCAAGAGAATTCAAATACATTACGTCTATAGGGGAAAATTTCAGGTAAGAAGAGTTTAAATATCTATAGACTACACTAAACTACTTGAAACGAATACATATATTTTATATGCATAAAAACATGTTTCGTGTAGAATATGGTATGGAGAACATTTACTGTTCGTTTACAGGGCTACACAAAAGAATTGGATTACAGTGCGACAATACTTGAAAATTGATGGAAGTGTATTTCAGGTTGTGCCGTGCGTTATTAATAGAATATTACATTTATTTGCACCATATGGTGTGTACATAACCTGCAGAAGATATGCAGGGCTGCCAATATTTAAGCCGTAACATTCTTTTTTATTGTTAGTGGAAGTGCTTTACTATAATATTTTATCATGTCCAGGAAAGCTGCTCAGAAATTGAAATTAATATTCCTCATAGCCGTATGGTACAGTCGGTAACAAAAGTGTCCGAACACTAGCAAAAATTCCTATGTAAAAAAAGTACACTTCATACGGTTTTGTTAAATAAATCCTTATCGAATCATGTTCTTACACTAAGAACAGGATTCGACAAGGGTTTATTTAACAAAACCGTACGAAGTGTATCTTTTTTACATAAGAATTTTCGCTAGTGTTCGGACACTTTTGTTACCGACTGTAAATAATGTATTTTATTAAGCTAAATATTCATCTCTTGGTTTTTTGTATATTTATACAAATCGAGGTTACCTGAATATCGAAATCAAGTTTTTAATGTTTGATCTTTGTCAGTGTCTCTTAGATTTGAATTAAAAACAAATAATTTCAGGCGATCCAAATGTTATAATTTGACATTCATATGTTTGTTATTAGAAAAGTTTGATTAAGATTGATAAGTTTCAAGGAATGTTGCGTGTGAAAGTTATCTGCATAATTTTAAGGGAACTTTTGAATTTAATAACATATTTGAATTCTATAAAAATATAGGCACAATAATGAAACGAATGGTTGAGGGGGCGGTAGCCCCCCTCACATTTGACTGTTTGTCAAATAAAGTTGTTCCGAAGCCAAATTCGGATTATTTTAACATTGGTTTACATAACAGTACGCGATATCTTACACCTTAATCTCCAATCTGTATTTATAGTAATAAATTTCAGGGTAAGAGAAATTCGTGTAAGTGACACACCAGATTATTACCTTTCTCTTACCCATTAGTAGAGAAAGTATTATTTTTGTGACAAATTTTCGAAACTGAGTTTTTGGTGTATTTATACATTTAGGTCTCCTGAATCCGAAAAACATGTTTTTAGCGGTTAATCTGTGTGTGTGTCGGTGTGTGTCTCTTTCTCTCTCTCTCTCTGTGTGTGTGTGTGTGTGTCTATTATCAGAATATATCAAGAACAAATAACAGCAGGAAGTTCAAACTAGGTATCCTAAATCTATACCATATAGTGATGCTACATTTTTGTTGAGATAACTTTTGTTAAGATCAATAAGCAAATAGTTCGTAAACAACCAAGAGATTTCAAATGCATTACATCTATGGGGGAAATTGGAAGTAAGTAGAGTTTAACATCTATAGGCTGCAACAAACCAAATGAACTGAATGTATTTTTTATTTTTTTTATTTTTATGTATAAAAACAGGTTTCATGTAGAATATGGTATGAAAATCATCCATCATTCGTTTACAGGGCTATACAAAAGAACTAGGATATAGTGGGACAATACTTGAAAATTGATGGAAGTGTATTTCAGGTTGTGCTGTGAGTTATTGATAAAGGATTATATTTAAGTGCACAATGTGATGCGTACATAATTTTTTTAAGATATACAGGGCTGCCAATAACTAAGCGAAAACATTCTTTTTTATTGAATGTAATTATTGGCAGTGCTTTTACTATATTATTTTACTAGGTCCAGGAAAACTGATCAGGAATTGAAATTAATTCTTCACACCCATACAGTAAATAAAGTATTTTTTAGGCTAAATATTCATCGCCTGTTTTTTGTCTATTTATACATTTTGAGGCTTCGTGAATACCGAAGTCAAGTTTTTAACGGTTGACCTTTGTCAAGATCTTCTGTCTTTTATCAGAGTAACTTAAAATCAAATAATTTCTGGCAATTCAAATGTTGCATTTTAAAGTTAATATAAGTTTTTTACTTGAAATATTTGATTAAGATTGGTACATTTCATGGAATGGTGCATGTGAAAGTTTGAATAATTTTAAATGAACAGATTATTTGCTTTGCAAACATCTCTATATGGACGATCACATTTTAGTTTAAAGTTTGTTTTCTTTTGCTTTTCGGATAAGAATAAAGCACAGTCGCCCTACCAATCGGAGAGGGTTCGCTCTTTTTGGTGTGTGTGTGTGTGGGGGGGGGGGTATTCTTATTTTCTATTTCCTTTTATTGATTTTTCCTTCATTAAAAGTTTTAATGCATTTGCTTGTTTTTATATAAGAATTACATATATATAAGTAATTATAATTAGATTTCGAATTTCAAAATGCTGTAAAAATAGAACCACTTCTCAGGATGACCTTAAATTTTAACTGAATATACTGGAAGAAGGGGAAAATGATATGGCATAAGGGAAAAAAGTTCCAAATTTTTGCAGTAAACGACGCTTTAAGCGACATAATGGGCAAAATAAAAGACGTTTGATGTGCGCGACACGTGACACATTGCATTTGTTATAAAAACGCGGGGAACATAGCGTTTTTCTCATATTGTGTCTGAGAAGCTCAAAGTGATTCAATGAAGGATCGTCTGCTTGTGAAACTCATACAAGAACACTGACGGTGGTGCGTCAGTAGTTCTGAATAAATTTCTGGCAATAAAGGGTATGAAAAAAGGCTGTGGTCCGGTGCCTGCCAAAGGTCTGGAGAAAATGATTAAGAAATTTGAAGAGACGGATTCTTTTGAAGCGAAATGTGGTAGAGATGGAATTAACTAATTGCTTCGATGTCAGTACAAGATGTGGCTATAGCATTTCAGGAATAGCTGAGCAGTGATGTGTAAACGTGTGGTGCATGGGGAATTGAAAAAGATTTCGACATGTCTTTCATAGAATTGTACAAAGCATCCTGCCTTGCTATCCATATAAAATTACACATGTTCAGGAGTTGCTTCCTGCTGATCGGTCAGTATGAGAAACTTTTGTTCAAGAATTTCTTGATCGTATAGAAGTAGACAATGAATGGCCATGGAACATTTTGTGGACAGACGAAACCCATTTCAAGTTCCAAGGACATGTCGGTAATCAGGATTGCAGTATATGGACTACGTAAAATGTGTTTCCACATTAATCAGTATCTCTTTAATTATAAAAAAAATATAAGAAAGCATCACAGTGCTGGCATTTTAAAGTAATAAACACAAAACTTTTAATAAATACCACAAAATGTAAGAACTCGCCACAATTGTTTCGGGTTGAAAGAAAACACAATCCTTCGTCAGGTGAACAAAGTAGGTACGAGTGCTGCAATGCAAACAAAGCGAGAACGCATGCTTTGTTTGCAGTGCAGCACTATTTGCATTGCAGCGCTCGTGCCTACTTTGTGCGCCTGACAGTCGTGCCCTGTCGTGTTTTTTTCGACCCGAAACAATTATTGCGAGTTCTTGCATTTTATGGTGTTTATTCAAAGTTTTGTATTTATTACAGTATCTTTTTATTCTGCCTGGGTAACTGTGTGGTGTGGGTTGACGACATGGTTTATGGTAGAGCCTTTTTTTTTTTGAGGAGATAGGTCGTGTGGAAGATGGATCGTGCGGGTCCTATTATACTTCAGCTGTGTTCGTGTGTGAGTCAACAGCGCACATTACGAAGCCAGTGAAGCAACTGCTCAAGAGGCATTTCGGAAATGACAGAATTAACAGCCGTTATTTTCCAACAGCCTGGAGATCAAAATCACCTGATTGTAAACTTTATGACTTCTAGCCGTGGTGTTATTTGAAAAATGTTGTTTTCAGTGGTTTGATTGAAAGTTACGCATTTTGCAACACATTCAGAACGTGGCCCCTGATATGCTCCGATCTGTTGTGGATCATGCTGTTTCTGGGTTTCAACTTGTGGCAGAAAACGTTAGACAGTATACTGAATAACACTTGCGTGAATCTCACGATAATTAACAGCGATAATTTGCTGCTTTCTATGTGGTTTTTGGCCTTAGAGCAATTAAAGTCGATTTTCCATGCTCACGTCATAGCCGTAGTATTGCGATTCAAATACCACTTGTAGCCGAACCCATTCACATTAATTTGCCCAAAGCGCCATCTGTTGTTAAAATTTGAATAATTTTTTCTCATTCTATGTATTTACCCCTTCTTCGAATATATCCAGTTCAAATTTCACGTCATTTTGGGCAGAGGTTCACAACTTTTTGAAAGTTGAACTTAAATTATAATCACCCTGTATGTTAATTATGTAATGAGTAAACAAAGTAGAGAGTTCCACACATTTATACTAACAATAGCAGTTTAAATATATAATGATTGTAGCAATAAAAAACTTTAGCTTTTCCTTTATTTGTTTCGTGCCTAAGGCGATCCCCACCCCTCCCTCTTTATTATTATTATTATTTTTTTTTATCCCCTTTATTTCGGCTGAAAAGCATTTAGATCTTAAGTAGACTGTGTACGGAAATGAGAAAAGTTGTTTTAAACCCTACCAGATTGTAAAAACGGGAGTAAAAGGAAAGAATAAGGGGGGGGGGGGAGAAATGGTGACTTTTTTTTAACTACCTTTATTTCGGCTCAAAAATATTTAGAATCTTAAAATTTCTTAAAAGTACAGGCGAATAAATAGAGTAAATGAAATAATCGAAATGTGCTGAAAGAATTAAACGACTAAAATAAATTTTAATAATGTTCTTCACTGAATCTTTCTTTTTTCATACTATTAAGTTTTTCCATACAATTAAGTTATTATTATTATTATTTTAGGTTATAGATGCTGGAATAGGTTCGAGAGATTTGACGATATCTGTAGTAGTGCGATCCCCAACAAGAATGGTTCTCCTAAAAGTGCAGAAAAAAACAAGTAAAATTAAGAGGTAAAATGAAAGCATATATATATATATATGTGTGTGTGTGTGTGTGTGTGTGTGTGTGGTGTATGTTTGAAGTCCGAGTAAAACATGAAAAATGTTAGTGTTCATACATAAAACAAAACATTTAACATATATATATTTAATTAATATAAAAATTCTAAGTCTAATAAGAACACTAGAAACTAACTTTTCTTTAGCGTATAAGGGCAATGCAACTGACTTCTTAAAAATTCAAAAAAATTTTCCAACCTAAAACCTTCTCACGAGTTTCGAAGATATAGTGTACTAGCATGCGCCAAATTAAACATAAAAGAATTTATTAAATCTATACAATTAGAAAGAATTTACAAGACAAGATTCGACTATAAATTGTTTGATGGTTTGATAATTATAGCAGTAAATTAAAATTGAAGTAATATGTATTAAAATCAAACTAAATTAGTAATTTAATTTTGAGTAATTTAATTCCATTTCCCCTTATCCCATAATATTCTTCTTTTTTTTTTTTTTTCAGTAGTTTATCAGGACTAATAGTGTCGAAGGCTTTTATTAAGTCTAGAAATAATCCCATAATAATTTTCCTATCATCTAAACAAATCTATGTAATTAATGGTTCTAAGAATAGTCAAATAAATATATCTGTGCTTCCTAAAACCATATTGGTTAGCATGTAATAAACTAAATTTCTCAAAGGATTTTGTTATTCTTGTATATAATTTTTTTAAAACTATTTTAGCAAAGGAAGAAATGATTGCAATAGACCTATAACTTCTTAGAACCTTAGGATCTCCTTTTTTATACATACAATACTACTAATTTTCATAGAATCAGCGACAACACCTTCAATCAAAATGCTGTGAAAGCAAGATTACTTCAATTAATTCAATTTTACACATTTTAATAATTTTATAACACGTATTTCATCATGTACTGATCCTTTATTATACCAATTGTCTTGTACATTCCTTTCTTCTCGATTTCATAAAGATGAAAACAGTTACTAGGACTAATTTTTGTATTCAAATATGTTATGTAATCCGAATTATAAGTAGCATTATCATTGTTATCAAAGCTATCTCTAACTAAATTTGTTCCAACATTTACAAAAACATTATTACATTCATTGGTATATTATTTCATTTTTAGGAGTAACCTCATTCCATGAATTAGAGTCAATATTGTTCTTCTTTTTAAAACAATCCTTAATATCATAAGTATTTTCCCATAATTTTTAACGATCACAGTCAGAGAAAACATTACTATAATAAATATTTTTTATCCATTTTAAATTCCTTCAATAAATTAGGATTCCTTATTATTATTATTATTATTGTTGTTGTTGTTGTTGTTGTTGTTGTTGTAAACTGGTGATATAATTTATTTTTAAGTTTAATTCTTTTTAAAAATTCTTATCCATCAAATTTTTCCTCAATTTCTTTGTTTTGTTTATTATCATCATGGAAAGAGTTTTATTATATTCGCTAGATAAAATAATAACAAAGAGGTTAAAATTATAATAATTCAAAATTAAACCCTATTCTTGATTTTATATATGAGGAGCAAACATTCAAACCGTGTTTTCTCCAAAAATAAAAAAAAATGAGTTAGTGATTTTTCTGTGAACTCAACATTAAATAGCACAAAATTATACAATTATTTTAAACCCAAAAAAATTTTATCACATTCTAAACGCTCTTAGAAAGTTGGGGTTTCAATCAAACAGTGTTTCCTCCAGAGCCTGTTTTCAGTCAAACTGTGATTTCTCCAGCCGACCAGTCAGAACTGTTCTTTCTGGTCGCGTGACTCGTACATGTACCAGCTTTTTATGTTTGTTTATTTCGTTAGTTCTATCTTGTTTTCTTCATTTTAGAGGAGTGTGTTTTTTTAATTTCGAATGGAAGAATTAATATGTGGTGTATTAGTGAGTACTTCTAATTATGGAACTAGAAAAAGACAGAGAATTGAAGGAAAATGAAAAGAAACGAAAAAGAAACGATATTCAGCATCTTCAGATAACTTTTATGCTCCATGCAAACATTCTAGTAATACTTTTTCATGCACTGATGTTAGACCTAATGACGTTAAGAAGTTTCGGGATAGACTTTACAAAATTGACAAACAGCGACAAGATTCTATTATAGCCTCATCGGATGTTACAAAAAATGTAACTCGACGTAGACCTAATAATCCAACCCAAAATAAATCGCAATTATCTGGCTCACAGCATGCATTTTCTGCTTCTTATTTTATTACTAATAGCAGTAGTAGGAGAATTCCTGTGTGTAAAAACAATTTCATGGCTATAACTAAAATAGGTGGTACAAGGCTAGCCAATATTGTTACTAAAGTACATGCTAATGAGCCTATTGAGGAAAGATAGAAAAAGCCACTTAAAAATTAATAAAAAAAATCAAGGTAAGAGAATTCATCTCAAACTTAAAGGCATCAGAAAGTCATTATGGAAGACAAAAATCGAAGAGATTGTACTTGCACTGTACATTAAGTATAATGAAGTTGCATGAAGTTTATAACAAGAACTGCAACGACGACCTGGACAAAGTTAATTTCGCTATGTTCAGGAGAATATTCATAAATGAATTTAATATAGGCTTTAAGTCTCCTTCTAGTGATGTTTGCAGCACGTGTTCTTTACTTGATCAAAAAATAAAGTCCTGTCCTGCAGGGTCTACAGAAAAAGTTAATCATATGACTGACAAAAGAATTCATATACTAAGAGCCAATGTATTTTATTCCATTATGAAAGAAAAAACAGATGAATCAGTTGTTAGTTTATGTTTTGATTTACAACAGATTCAACATCTGACAAAAACAAATATTCAAGATGTCTATTACTTAAGGCAATTCAACTTTTACAGCTTATGCATAATGAGTTTGGATTGTCTAATTACAACATTTTATACTTGATCTGAGGAGTTAGCAGGCAAAGGCAACATTGAAATATCGTCGGCTTTATATTGTCACCTAAACAAAATGGACCTTGAAGGTAAAAAATCTTTGCGGCTCTTTAGTGATGGTTGTATTGCCCAAAATAAGAATAAGATAATTCTTCAAATGCTATTGCACTTTTTGTACACTACAATGTCAAGCATTGAAAATATAGTATTGTACTTTTCTGTCAGAGGACATAGTTTCCTTCCAGCAGATCGTATATTCAGTCGTGTTGAGAAGATCCTCAGAAAAAATGTAACAATAACATCAAAAGAACAATACTATGAACTGTATCAGAAAGTTGGTGATGTAAAAATATTGGGGATTGGATTATAATACGAAATCACTTAATGCTTATTTCAAAAATTTCCCATACATATCAGAATTGAAAAGAATAGTTTTAGAAAAAAATAGAGAAAGTGTGATAGCCAAAGGATTCGAAAACTATAAATTCGAAGATATAAAAGAACAATCTGGAGCAAAATTTTTTTGGAAGGTGATTAATACTGATATTATACGAAATGTTGTCTTACAATGTCTTCCTCTGAGTCGTGGAATATCACTTGAAAAGAAAAATGACGTAGACAAACTTTTAAAATTGATGTATGGTGAAGAGTGGAAAAATCAGTCTGATTTTAAATGGTATAAAGATATCATTACTAATAACTTTCATGTAGAATATGAAGAAACAGAGGAAGCATGCAATTGCTTATGTGAAGATATTGGTTTAAAAACTTAAATTTCAAATTGGCTTAAAAATTTTAGTTCTTCCTATAATTTGCAGGATGATTTTTCACGTGTAAATATTTAATTTAATTTTATACTTACATGACAAAGTTTGTTCTGTTAATTAGTGTTATTTCATTAAGAAAGTTATTTCATCAATATGGGAGTTACATACTTTTTCATTCAAAAAATGTTTTGTCCACATTGGAAACATTCAAAACATGTTTTCTCCTCTGTGTTTCGGTCAAAACATGCTTTCTCCAAATTTCAAATGCGTTTTTTTAATTAACTCTAAGTTTATTAGGTAAAGTATGCCTACAGATCTTCCTAGTAACCAGTAATACAACTAAACAAATTATAATTAGGGTCTAAGAAGGGTTATTTTTTAATTTATCAGTTTTTTGTGTTTTCTGAAAAATTGTATTCGAAGGAGAAAACACGGTTTGAATGTTTGCTCCTCATATATATATAAAAAAAAAAAAAGAACTGCGACAAGATCATATCGTTAAATAAATTCTATCTAATACTTGAAGTATTGAAATCTATGTTAAGATCTTCAATATTACATTCTTCTTCTTCTTCTTCTTCTTCTTCTTATTATTATTAGTAGTAGTAGCAGCATAGCTATATTGTTCATCCATATGTATCATAAATAACTAGAAATCTCCATGTGGAGGTCTATATACAGTAGAAAACATAATATCATTTTCAATAGTAACCATTCCACAGGATTCATCAATATACGTAAATTCGTAATTAATAGTCATGCTGTTTATTATTTTATTGAGTAAAATTGCAACACCACCTTTTATCTTCTCTATTAATATGGTAACAGATATAATTGTTTATATAAGTAATATTATCTTTTATACGTTTCGGTTAAACCGATACAGTATATATCATTTGTATTATTTACAATGTTTTAAATATCATGTATTTTTTTAACAATGCTTTTTAACAATGCATTTATATATAATGCAGTACAATTGTCACCACTGTTCATAAAATTTTTTATCTTCATCTCCCATAGCCTGATGGTAAAAAATTCCTATCATGTTTCACAAAATAATAATAATAATAATAATAATAAATAATAATAATAAATAATTAAAACGTAGTTCAAATCAGTAAATGAAGTCAATTAAATATAAGTCTAGTTGATTTATTCTCCCATATAAAGTGCTCTTGAATACACAAATTTGTTACAAATTACAACATTTTATTTTATAATGCAATCAAAAGCAATAGTCAGTAAATCAAAACCATATCGAAAATACAAGTAAAGACATCCAGAATATGGAATAACTTATCCCTATATAATATGGCAATTATAAAATATAAACACCTTTTCAAATAAATACATAATAGACTCTATAATTGAATATAAAAATAAAATAAAATAAAATAGTAAACTCAATGACCGTTAATTATAAAAAAAAAGCCATAAATTTATTAAAAAAAAAAAAAAAAAAACTTATAATAGACTTTTCCACTGAAAGCAAGTAGAATAATATAGCACAATCAATGACAACAGAGTATGAATAAACTATAGCACCACAATCAAAACCATAACAATAAATTTTGTATAAGATTATATAAACAAATTAGTCCAATAAATTATGGTAATTAATAAATTAATACCTACTGTTAGATAGATCAAGTACAAAAGAAAACTTGAATTACAAATGACATATATCAAATTACTGTTTTATAAAATAAAAGTATAATCTGTAAAGTCTGATATCTCATATAAAAAATTAATATATAATCTGTAAAAAAGATATAAGATTATAAAATTGTGTTTAATAAGAAAGTTTCGGAAATCAAGTACAAACAATACTATATCATGTACATACTATACCAGGATATGTACTATCTTTTCCAAGTTTTTCAAAGTATACATTCACTGAAGAAAGTTTTTTCAAACACACTTTGTTATTTACTCTCAACACAATAATGATATTGTTAGTTGCCCTACAAGTGTCATTAATTTCTTTTGTAACTCATTAAAGATATAAGAATGTAATTAAGATTAGTTTTAATAAGAAAGTTTCAAAAATCAAGTAAAAACAAACATTCAATTACAAATGACATATATCACATCACTATTTATATAAGATTATGTATAATCTGTATAGTCTGATATAATCTAAGAACTGGTATATCTTTATAATATGATATAATACATCACAATTTATATAAGATTTATCTATATTCTGTATAGTCTGATACAAAAATTGATATATCTGTATAATCTGATAAAAGATTAATGTAATAAAGATATAAGAATATAATATTGTATTTATTAAGAAAATTCCAGAAATCAAGTAAACAAACAAACATTAATTACAAATGATATATATCACATCACTCTTGTATTTTACTAGGTCATGTACTATCTTTAGATCACGTACTATCTTTACTACCAGTATCAAACCATGTACTATCTTTATCAAGTGTTTGAAAATGTTAAACTAACATTTTCACTGTAATGCGCCACCTAGCGGTTTTTTTTCAAGAATCTTTCAGTATATCCTTTGAAATGTCTGTCTTCAAAGTTTCGACTTTATCTGCATTTTAGTACAGCTGCAAAGTGTTCTCACTAGACCAAGTTTAATTGTGATCACCCTGTATTTCGGTTTTATCATTACTTATCATATAATTAGACGATTCATCCATTAATTTTATTTTCAAGCTTATAGAAAGTCTATCTATTTTCTTTTTCAAGTCATTTTTAATAATAAATATGTTATTAGATAACTTATATATCTGTTGTGTAGGTGTAGTAGCCGTAACAGCTGTATCGCTGGACACTAATGTTTTTTTTTTTTTTTTTAGGCGACATATCCGTAGAATATGTCTCATAAATAAGATGAAACCAATATATATATATATATATATATATAATGTTATTCATTATTAATTATCATATTTGTACAAGATTTACTCATTTACCACCATAATTTGCCAGTTAATACATAAAAATCTTCACAACAAAAATTAAATCAAACATTTCGGCAACGATGTTACTGAAATGTTTACACTAAAACGATGAACTAAAATGTTTACTCTATTGTTTTTAAATACAGATAAATGTTTTTATTTTCCTGCGCGTAACAAAATTCTGAAATTCATCTGAATTAAGTATTCCTTGACATTTCTACACATTCACTGTAATACTCTGTAATAAATTTATAAAGTGATTTAAAATGTATCGATTAATGTTTTTGAAAATTCCTTTAAATATAGTGACTAGTAAAGCAGGCAAAGCCTGCTAGTGATTACTATAAAATTTCTTAAACATTTTCAAATGTTTATTTGCAGAATAAAACTACACCAGACTGGAGATTATGAATTCTGCTTGGATAATACCTACAGCGTTTTATCATCAAAAACTGTTTATTTTGAAATATCTGTCGAAGCAAATCCGGACAAACTTCACTCTGTAGATTTTGATAATTTCATAGATAATGAAAGCAACGATACTTTCAGCCTACTGAAGGTACATTTAAACTTTTGTAGTATTATACCTGTTACATAAACCAGTGTTGATTGTAGATAGTTTACTCCGGATAAAGTTATATCAGTATTTCTTGAATTGTGTACCGTGAAGTATGGGGAATAAGCCTAACTATGCACAAATAAACCAAACAAAGTTTGATACGATAAGTTCTACTAAATCGGAACTTTTTGTTTAGGTATTCAATTGTACTGTCCGTTTTTCAATTCAAGTCCAAAACAAACAAAAGCTATTCTACTCGAGAAGGGGTGGACGCTATCACTAAGATGAGCATTTCCCAAAATTTTATATCTGACGATTTCCTCACACACCTATTTTCATAAAATCCCAGCAGAATTGACTTTTCCGTTCTCTTTTAAAAATGCTTGAGTTTAGTGAACAAAAAAAAAAAAAAAAAAAAAAAAAAAAAAAAAAATTACCTATGCATTAATTATAAATAAAATATGGTTTTAGGAAATTTCAGTTTTTGAAGGATTTGGGATAATATGACATGTCTACAAATTCTATTTATTATTTAAAAATCACAAATCTGATTCCTCTTAAAGGGATTAAAGAAAAGCCTTCATTCATAACTAAAAGTTGTCTATTAATTGTTAATTAAAGTTTAAAAAGTTTTACCTTAAAAAAAAAAAGAAAGAAAGAAAGAAAGAAAGACGCTTATTATTTTTTCATTAAGTTTGAGTATATTTATTCTTTAAATATAATTCTTTAATTAAAAAAAAAAAAAAAAAAAAAAAAAAAAAAGTCAATTATTGACATTTAAAAAAACTATGTTAGTGGCATCCTTTAATGCACTGGATAAAAAGCAAAAAGATTTTAAATACGTTCTTTTGACATAATAAGATTAGCTTTCCTAATAATTACATTATATTCCTTTATACCGCAAATTTAACCATTTAAACCGCATTTTTAAATTAGGTAATGGTTCAATCCTATAATATATACAAGCGGAAGAAGTCTTTAAAATATTATAACAAAAAATACTGGGAATCAAAACTAATTAAATCGATATTTTCTTTACCTTAATTTAAATTACATTTTGGTAATTTTTCTTGCGGGAAACAAACTTTTATAACAAAAAAAAAAAAAAAAAAAAAAAAAAAAAAAATCACAGCTAAAGTAAATGTTCACTTTAGAGTGAGATAATAAAATAAACTTCCTATATTATTCAAGGAACTGTTTTAATGGTATATTAGCTTTTCAAAAACAATTAAAATATAAAAAAGAATAAAAAATGAAATATCAAAGTCTTCAGCTTTAGAAACCCTATTATTTGTCGTTACTAAACCATGAAAGGCTTTGATTTTTTATATACACTTTCTTTATATGCACTTTCACTGTTGTTCTGAATTATATTTTTAATGATTTAAAAACATTATAAAGTAAAAAAAAAAAAAAAAAAAAAAAAAATCATTACGGATGATTCAAACCATCAGAGTGTGGCAAAAAAGATTATGGATGTGCAAATTATAAATTAAATTCTACGATTAGAATAAATGTATGGATTAAGTCGAAATGTCTGCATAAGGTATTTAAGGTCTGAGTGGCCTTTATGACACTCTTTCTAAAAGGTCTTAAGCCCATATTCATGCGAGTTTCAGAGAAAATCAAACTAAAGCTCCGCACTGAGAAATATATACATATATATATATATACCTCCTTCATCAAGAAAAAATAAGCAACCATTTTCTAAATCTCTAAACTAGAAATATAGATGATTTCCGAGCTATGCGTTGCGTATAAGGCACGCCAATAAGCTGAATAAACGAAATGATCGAGAATTTATAGTCTATACATTTCTAGATGCTGAAACAATATTCTGAATCTTTTCTATTGCGAGAAACTCTCGCTTGATTTCCTAGAATTGGGTCATAAACCAAGATTATAGTTGCTAAAACTCGCTTCTTGAGTTGGCATTTATTTGCAGAGATTTTCAAATAAGTTTGACCCCTTCGATAATATAGACAAATGCTCTAGAATTCTAGTAGATGTTTCTACAGCGTTCTTTTAAGGGGGACTAGAATGTATAAGGATGACATGAAACTATTTTAACTAGAGCCACAACTAAGATTCTAGGTGTCAGTTACAGAATATTTTCTGAGTGCGAAGAGCGCGTGCGACTTGGGTTCGAACATGGAAATCTCCCGATCGCCAGTCTAGGAAGTAGAACCTCTCGGTCACAACATTTAATAAAAAAAAAAAAAAAAAAAAAATTACACAGTGGTTAAAATCACATTTATAAATTAGGCTTCAATAATTTATTGTATACTACAAAATCCATTTTTTTTTTTTTTTTTTTTTTTTTAATCTTAACAGTTAAATTTCTCAGCATTTATTAACAATATTATGACAACGTTCTGACATAGAAAAAAGACAATTCATGTTACCAAAAGCACATTTTATTTATTTATTTATTTTATAAATATATTTTAAGCTCTATGTGCTTCAAAATTATTCTTCACCAGACCAACAAATAAAAATTTATATATATTAGTTTAAATTAACATACACTTTTTCTCCAATTTATTTAACATTGATGATTTAATTAAATCTGAAAATGAATGCAACTTTTTAGTAAATAGAATTTTAATAACTTTTATAACTGTGCTAGCATTCAAAATAAACATAGCGCTTATTCTGAAACTGAATTTCATTTTAATCTCTTTAAAGTTTGACGTACGTTTGATTTCTTTATACAGTGGGCAGCAAGTAACAGTTTTACAATATTTTCTTTATTTTTCTTCTATAGCAGTGTATATTTATCGATGTTAAAGAAAAATTAAAGAAGCGAACTTTTGTGTTTTTATATACAAGTTTTATATATATTTCTTGCAAGTAGAATATTTTTTTCATTTATCAAACACAAAAGTATTAATTTGTAATTAAATTCATTATCTCACTGAAAAATTCTGTTCCATGGAGGAATGATTAGCGCTCTGACCTTCAGGTGCCATGTTCCGGGCTCGAATCTTGGTTCAAACATATTTTTTCATGGTGCTTCTACTTTAAACTGTAGGATCCGGTCTAACGAGCCTTAATATTAAAAAAATGATCGTAGAGTGACAATCAAACCCGTTATTTGAGTCCCCTCCCCCACCACATACACACTACAAATAAATAGAAGCCCAAACAATAGTTGTAACTTTTCTTTTTTTTTCGATTACAACTAATTTTACAAGACTATAAGTGGAGTAAAATGTACCAAAAATTGTATTGTTTTTGCTTACATGTCTGCCAAATATTAAAAAAAAAAATATATTTAAGTAATAGTCAGTTTTATTTTGAAGACGTGTGTAAAATTTTAATGAGATTGGTACATTAGTTTTTGAGAAATCATGTCCATCGCTTTTCTGAAGAGCTTGGAAAACCAAGACCCACCGGCTGAATTTTCCAATTTTTTTGGTGAAAAATTCTGTTTATAAATTTTATAAAATATTCTTAAAATATTCTTTTTTATAAAATATTCTTTTATATGCTCGAAATTTTGAATAAAAACTATTACTTAGTGTGTGTGTAAAAGAGAGAGAGAGAGAGAGAGAGAGAGAGAGAGAGAGAGAGAGAAAGAGATTTTATTTATTTATTTATTTATTTATTTTTACCCTTCGAAACGTATGTTACCCCTTAATTAAATAAGATGCTTTTCACAACGAATTGTTGACTAGATTAATCGTGTTTTCATTATTTAATTAATTTATAAATTCCATTGTATCTAATCTTAAATAACCCAACCCGTAGTAAAATGAAACCAGATACTGATGTTGAAATTTGATGAATAAACACTTTGTAAAAAATATACCATAAGTTTCAGATCGTAAAAATTGTTTCGGGTCGAAAAATACTGTGTTACTAAAATATACGAAGTTTGATTGAAAAGTGAGTTCCGAAATGCTGTATAAAAGAGAATAAAGATAGACATAAACAAAAATTTATATTTAATAATGAATTACAAATATTACGTTACTTTTCGACGTAGTCATCCAACACATTATTACCGTATCAAGGTACGAGGTTTTTTATGCCAGCGTATTAGATTATGGCGGCTAACGAGGTTAACCAGCATAGCATGTTACGTCATCTTTCACTTCATCCTCATTAAAAAGCTGCCCTCTTAAAAATCATTTCAAGTGCAAGAGTAGGTAAATGTCATTCGGTGCTGAGTCAGGGCTCTACGGGGGATGATTCATTTATACTTAACCGAAAAAATCGATGAGTTGTTGAATCGTGCAATTGGAATGTGGCCTGGCATCATAGTACAATAAAATGACACTATCACTAGGGATGCCGTGTCTCTTGCTTTTAAATGACACGTCATAACTTTTTCAATGTTGAACTGCAAGCAGTGGCACCGATAGTTTTATCTCTGTGTCAACCAATATGACACTATTTCTTTCCCAGAAAACGGTACACATGATTTTGTGCGTTTAAATGATCCGTTTAAACTACAACTGGATAGACGAGGCGGGTTCCTTTCATTCATTTGATTGTCGTTTCGATGACGGTTTGATGATGACCAATGGCGGAATCCTAGTTCCATCGCCAATGATATCGTGGTTTAGCATTTCGTACTCCACGCTGTTGCATCATCTCAGGTAGGTTAAAACAGCTGCAAATCGTTCACCTTTATGACCCTCTGAAAAAAATTTTACACACATATTTCAGTAATTCAAGCATTCATTTAGAATTTCATGCAGAACGATACGCGAAACATCAATGGTAGACCAAACGCACGAATTTTTGTATAGACTTAACGAACCACAATAGAGAGCCATCGGCTTCTCACTTCATTGTGCACGTTCATTATGCCTTAACTGAGCAATCAAATCTATTTTCTAATTATTTCTTCTCTCATAACTGTATAGCCGTGCACCTCAAATATTTGTTTATGATTTTCATAGTCGCATTCAAAATAGGAATTACAGAACGAATTTCCAGTTAGCGGAACCAACTGTAGTCTTAAACATTTTTAGCATCAAATTTATAACGTCAGCATATTTTACCATATGAACTTTTCTAATATCACACATTTTACAGTTATTGCAGATGCGATACCTCAGGCAGATTAGCTCAATCTCTAGGGTGCAGGAATTATTAGATTCTGGAACTTAGTTTCCGAATGACCCTCGTACATGAACCTAGAAATAATTGTGCTACAACTACGAAACACTACATATGTATTGTATTCTTGTATATGAGGAGAAGACAAACAAAACATCGGGATAAATCATCGTTTTATTAACGCGTAACAATGTAAAGAATCCTTACCGATCATGCTCTAAAACTGTTCGATGGCGAAAGAACTGGAGACCTAGCTAGCCTATGGCGTAAACATTGTTAGAACAATTCATTAATATATAGCCAAACACTGTCCGGCTCGAAAAAGAATGGTGAAAAAGAAAGAAAGTGGTGAGATTACCTCGAAAAAGAAAGTGGTGAGATTACCTCGTAGCACAACTAAAGATGATTAGCTATCATAGGAGATCGCTTCCCAGTACTGTCGCACCAGGTACAAGTCGTACCAAGTGTAATACTTGTATGTTTCTCTGTGATGAATGTTGGATTTGAGTTTTAACCCCTCTTTTCCCGACACATATACAGCGGTTATCAGCATCAAGTGAAAAGTGGGATTCGTCGCTAAAGATGACATTCATTTACTATATGCCTACACAATGCTCATTAATGCTGCATGCATTGTACGCATGCAGTATCGCTAACCAAAAAAAAAAAAAAAAAAAAGAAAAAAAAAATCGCTAAATAAAAACCATAAATTGCAGAAACCTGCAAAAATTGTTTCGAGTTGAAATAACTGATCTTGACTCTTCGTCAGACAAAAATTAATTAGACACGAGTATATCAAAACTAGGCAACTAATACAGCATATACGTTGTCAATTTCGTATGATACTCGTGACTACATTTTTTGCCTGATAAAAGATCGTGTTCAATTATTTCAACCTGAAAAAATGGTTGTGAATTTTTTACCATTTTCGGTGTTTGTTTACAAAAATTTATTCGTCAATCTATTACATAAATGAATTCTTTCAAAAAGACTGCTCTTTATGTAATTAGAGAAGCAGCATCTTGTAAAAAAAAAGATAAAATATCATAATTTATTTATGTGCACGTATCTGGAAAAAACACATAGTTTTGTCGTAGTCTTCTTAAACAAAATTATTTTACACAACGAGGCGATGTTTCAGAATCGTTATCATTTATTCTAGGGGCTCGCGTAAAGCAGGAAAATCATACAAAGATGGTGAATTTGAGAAATGTAGTAATATTCTTATTGCAGTATATAATAATTAATGACGCGTTTAAATTAATAAATTTTTCATTTCAGTAAAAAGTTTTATATCCTTAGCCTTTCAAGTCTAATAAAGTCTAATATAGAAAGGTTGGTTGGTTGGTTGGTTGGTTGGGTTTTACGTCGCACTAGTGCTGCGCAGACTAATACAGGAAGGAATTTAAAATATTTTCTTGTTTTACCTCATGAAGGTGAAGAATATTTTTAAATCAATAAAACTGCGTAAACAAAATAATTCAAAAATTTCGATTTATTTTCTGAAATGTATAACGAATTATGTAAATTATTTAATCCCAAGTATTACAAAAATGTTGAGTTTGTGTTGACTAGTTGTTCAGGTCGTCGAAATTTTAGAAAAACTTATTTTTGTTTTTATTTTAGTAAACAAAAGAACACTAAATATTTACAGAACGCAAAATATCTGACATTGTCCCAAGACTTTAATTACTTCAATAACAGATATGCCAGCTTTTCTAATTTATTCTGGATCATTGTTAGGGCCCGCCCGTAATTACACATTTAAGAAAATTACTCTACAAAAAATATGGGGGAAAAAAACTAACACTGCTCCAGAATAAATTAGAAATGTTGCATATCTGTCACAACACTAAAAAATCAAAGAAATTCACCATTTTGGATGTTGCAACATTAATCGTCCGTTACTCAACGGCTTAGGCTATAGTTGTAAACGATGACTCAACTATTTGTGGTGCTTGGGAAACTGATAAGTATATGAAAATAACTTAATCAATAATAATATTTATTATTATTATTATTATTATTATTATTATTACAGAGGACAAACAGAGTTCTTAAAAGAAATCTAGAAAAAATAAAACATTACCAAGATACATACAGAGCGGTGGAAGCAAGAGATATCAACATTCAAGAAAAGAATATGATGAAAGTGAATACTTTCTCTTCACTCACAGTTGTATGCATGATACTTTTTGGATGTTTACATCTTTTTGTATTGAAAAGCCTGTTTATTCGCAGTAGTGTTATATACAAAATTTTCAGAATTCTGTGTTGTTGAAATGGCAAATTCGATTTTTAACAAATGAATTTAGAATACTCTAAGATACAATTCCTGAAAAGTAGTAGAAGTTGATGTCTGAAATTTTCTATTTAAAACCGAAGAAGTTTTTACTTAGACAAATGAAGTTTTTCTGCACTGTTAAAAATTTCAACAGAAAACTCTGTGTAACCTATTATCTTAAGTCTTGCGTAAAATTACAGAGAAAAACAAATGGAGATGTTAAAAAACATATTTTACATTCATTTTAAAAATTAATATTAATTTAATTAATTATTGTTGATAATATATTTCGGACTTAGAATGCTTTTTCTAAAGTAGAAACAGTCATTTTTAATTTTAATTAAATAATAAAATAATAAAATTAGTTAAAAATACAGAATAAAAATTGAGAATCTCGATTATTCACTTTTAACGAAGAATTACTGTAAATTTACAGAGACTCTGGATAAATATTTACATTAAATTTACAGAAATTTTTAACAGTGTGTATTTCGTATTATATTTATAATAAAAATTTTGCATATTTGTGATATAAATAAAAGAAAAATTGTAATATTTTTGATAAAAACTTAATGCTTATTTGGGATATCACGTGAAATTAAAAGTTCACTAATAAAGAGTCATAATTAATACTGACTGAAACGAAAAATGTAATTCAGTGTTAAGATAAAAATAAGCGTTAATAATTAATATACATCATAAAAGTAATAAAGATACAAGCATCAATATTAAAGATATTTACAAAAATACATAAATCAATCACCATTAATTGGTCAGTAAATTTTTGTACAAGCTGTTTTACTGAAACACATAAATATCGTTTTTATCAATATGTTAAAATGAAATTTCTTATGTAAGAGAGATATTTAAAAATTCATTGTTATAATTTTTAATTCACTAAATTCCCAATTTTGTAAGCTGTATCTTTTTTTTTTTTTTCATCTTGACGTTAAAATGAAACAATACACTTAGCAAATGAGTTAGTTTTAATAATTATGCTTCTAAATTCCATTGGTTTAAAAAAGCGCTACAGACATTTTCTATTTCATGCCTGGTGCAAAAATTTTTCTTAGGCTTTTTTGGCAATCTACGGTGTATAGAAAATGGTAACTAATGTTACCTATAAAGAAGAGATCCAGCTTGGCGCCGGGTACCAGGGCAGCATAAATTCTACATATTCACTCTTAGCATAAATTAATAAATTAAATAATTCACTATTAGCATAAATTCTACATATTTGATGTTTACGGAAGTTTGTTGTTTACAATCGAGAGTAAATTAATATATTTCTCGAGTAGCATATGAAAAATAAATTGCTACTAAACTCCAGGTAAATATGTCATTTTATCTAAAAGTACATCAATTCATCAATAATAGTAGAGCCGACATTCTACGCAAAAGAATCTGGCTGTTATAGACTTATATGGACCAAATTTCTTTTAAAGTTAAAATGCTTAAATTAAATTAAATTAAATTAAAGTAAGTCTTTTAGAGTTCCATTGCTTTTTATACGTGTGAGGCTCGCAGCATTCACACCTGCAACACTTTCCTTTGCAGCTAACCTTGAACCACCAGTTCACATTGTAATTTTAAATATTTGTAAAATGAGAAACTTTCCTCTACTTGGTATTTTAACACTTATTAATATAAATATATATATTTTTAAAAAAATTGCTCTGCTGAACAAAAGTTTTGTACTAATTGGCTAAATTAGCTCAATTAGCTCAAATTTTACTATGTTATATGTCTACTATCGCTAGGGGAGGGAAAGGGGGATACTACTCTTCAGAATTCGAATACATGAACATTAATATTATAAATGATTTTTTATTGTTATCATACATAATTTTAAAACTGGATAATTGTTTTTGTTTACTTTAACAAACGTGAAAAAATGCTTTTCTACACTGTTAATAATTTTGTGTTAAAATGAACCAAACCTTCTTAGTCAGTAGCTTCAATCATTTATTATTTTTATCTGGTAAAATATTTTTTTCCTTATTTAGTGATATACGTTTTACATAAATCACCAATTTGCGATAAAATATTTCGTTATATTATGATTGTAGTTAATGAAATATAAAAATCTAGATATTTGGTTTAAAGTAGCGCAGAGTTTTTAACAGATTATATTAGAGCTAAATTTGTCCATGATGTAGAAAGAATGCTATTTTTTCAAACATAAACTTGTCCAAGATGTAGAAAGTATTACGTTTTTTTTTTTTTTTTTTAGACGTAAGTTTGTCCATGTTGTAGAAAGTACAGTTTTTCTCTTCACCACAGTGATCATTGTATGTGTTCATAATGTTATACGAAATAAAACAAAAGTTCGGAAAAATAATTTTTTTTTCTAATATTTGTTGTTTGTATTTATTTGTAGAGTAAAAATAGACGTATATATCTTTTAGTATGCATATACGTCATTGTAATCATGCAGACAAATTTATTTAATTCACGTAATTTATTCATGTGCAGAAACATAACACATGTCTATATATGCATATGTTAGTATATATACATCCTTTATACTACGTATTAAGCAGCAAAATAAAGTTTTGTTGATCATCTTGATAGCTGAAAAATTAATCTTTTGATATTTTTTTAAAGTTTGCATTACATTGAGTTTGATGTGAAAGCATATTGATTAGATAAGGCAATAAGAAGAAATCTTGCTCGTATTTAGTAAATTTTATTTTTTTACTGCTTTTTAATTTCAATTACTATTTTTTTTTTTTTTTTTTTAAGTTCAAGATATACAATATGATATTGAGTTCAAAGTAACAGTACAAAAAATCCTAATTTTTAATAAAAACTGAACTTGGAGTTAAAGTTATTTGTCTTTTACATCATACATTTATTTATTGATTCTGATATGAGTTTGATATGATGATGTAATTTATAAGGCAATAAATTTCAACAGCGTTCGATTTAAAAAATCGATAGAATTTTGTTCAATTTTCGACTAATTTATTTCCTAGCGTTTTTTATTAGAAATGCAAAAATATCCTTAGCTAAAAACAGAGCTTATTCAAAAATTTAATCAAATTAAAGATAGTAGTAAGATCATAATTTTATAATTTGGCTAATAAAATCAAATTATAAGATGTATGTATTTTTTATTGACATTTTCTTAATAGGCCTCATATAAAAACTGCATCTAATATATATATATATAGCCGAATATTTTGATGTCTTTTATTTGTATTTATTTATATTTTATTGTTGTTATTATTTACTTTATTTAGTATTTTTATTTTATTTTTATACAGTGCGTTCGAAAAATATTAACTTCGTTTTTAATTTCTCAAACCTTAGACGTACACTCCAAATTGGAACGTTTTGTAGAAAAAGGTACAGAATTCATAATCAGTGTAAAGTTCAATTCCAAGCATACAGTTTAAAAACTCAAGGGGAAATCTGGGAATTGAATTTCAAGAATTACAAATAATTATTTTTTTATTCTATTCTGAAACAAACAAATAAAAAAGATTGTGCAATAAGTGAAATATGCATCACTAAACTGATGTACAAAATTTCTACATTATATCATGAAAAGTCTCAGAGATATTATAAAGCAAAATGTCTCGTAGTTTTCATTATAATAAAATTATTTAAAGACTTTGTCATAATAATATATTATTAATTTTTGTTGAAATTCCCCCTTTTTACGCACTGTTTTATTTTATCATAGAACTAAGAAATACAGTTTTGTGCCTTTTTTAAGGAACAGGGAAAAATTACTAAACTAATATGCAAAGTAATATTTTAATGTAATTATGCCATTTTTTTCTTTTTCGTTTATCTGTTTATTTTATACGTCCTTTATGAGATTTTTTCCCCCTCAAATAGAATACGTTGTTAGTTTTGAAAAAACCGTACAATTAATGAATAATGCGTGATATTTCTTGCTTTAAACTCATTGTCTCTTCCTCACAGAGTTCCCAACCTTTATAATTTATTCACGAGCATTTTTAGCCACGCCTTCTTTTCGCGCCAGAAATTTTGTAGATTACTTCTCTTCAATATGTGCGACAACGATTAAATAAGAAAAAAATCATTTAAAAAAAATTTCCGGTATGGAAAAGAGGCGGGCTAAAAATGCTCGTGAATAAATTATAAAAGTTGGGAACTCTGCTTCCTCATAACCTTTCATACGTACAAATGTTGTGTTTTATATAAATGGAGTATAAAATCTATAATAATTTCTGTCAATCTAAGATTTTATTTTTTGTTATTTACCTCCTATGCATCTTAAATAAAGCTTATTTAAATAATCCTTTTGTTTATTCAGGTTTATGAATATCATTTGTGTACATAAATACACTTGATACTATACTTGTTGTTACTTATTTTTATTTTTTTACATACGCCGTATATGATTTTCTCCGAGGTACTTACTACAGATCTTGTAATTATAGACGTTTAGTTTTCTTGAAAATACTGTTGTAATTATCATTTCCAGCTTAACCCGTTAACGCCCAAATTAATTTTGTAAAATATTATTAGCTGTTTATTTCACTTCTAAATTAATATAGACAACTGACAGTAAAATATATTAACTTAAACAATTATTCTGATAGTTTTAAATTTAAAGCCTATCCGCATTTATTGACGTTCAGTGTTCTAGCGAGAAAACTTTGAGATAGAAAATCTTTGAGATAACAGATTAATTTCCTATTATATGTTGACAAAGATCTCGAAAGTAAAGTATTATAATATATATTATTATTCAACTTGATTTAAGTTAGTATACCTGCGCAAAAAGCAAATATATGTGCGACGAATGAAAAATCATAAAATGACTATCCAAATTATGAAATAATAATTAATAGTAGGCACATAAAACTTTCAGGGATCATTTAGAGTGACGCTATAAACTGTCACTAAAAAGCAGAAATCATTCCAAGAATCCACAAAGAATATACGTGCCATTTTATTAGCTGTCCTCAAATGAGGACACTGGGCGCTAACGGGTTAAATCTATAGAATCTTTGAATGAAGTAAGTATCTTACTTAGATAAATTATCGTATACAATAAGATGCTTATATAAAGTAAGCGTACGCATAAAATTTTAAATTAGAATTATACTTATCACATTGTTATTGCTATAGCAAGGTTCGTATGGACTCTACCTTTTGGAAGGACTCTTCCACCACAAATTTTTTATAATAAAATTTTATTTAAAGTAATAAGCTTATTTTGATACAAAAAGTGTTATAAAATTTTACTGGTTGGGAAAAATAAGGGCTGTATGAACCCTGTATAGAAATAGATAAAGCGTTATGCTAATTTTATTTCATCAAAAATTTTTTTACATCATATTGATGATATAATTTCCAAGGCTTTTCAAATGCTTGGCTTTCTCAACCGTAAAACTAGAGATTTTTCTAATCATCGAGCTTTAAATATTTTATATTTTTGTATAGTCCGCTCTAATCTAGAATATTGTAGCTTCATTTGGGACCCATATTATGATAATAAAGGGAAAATTCTAGAACAGATTTAAACTATATTTACGCGCTAATTATTTTCAAAAAGTTATCACTGCTATTCTCAGGCTATGTCTTCATCTTATGCTTATCTGCGTAATATGTTTGACATACTCACACTCAGCTTGAAATCTCGATGCGATTTTATTTTATTTTATTTATTTATTTTGTGTGTGATTGTGTTCTCTTTATAAATGTCCACCAGCGGCCGAGCGGTTCTGCGCTCAAAGCTGGTAGACGTGAAATGCCAGGTTCGATTCCAGGTCGCACTCGTCGGCCTAGTCATTCGGAGTTTTCCGTGATTTTCTCCGAAACATGCTAAATACGGACTAGGACCCCATAGAAAGATCCCACACGGATGGCACTCCTCCTAAGGCCTAGGATCCTAGTGCAGTCAATCGGTCTTATTCCCCACAACCGAACCCAAAACCCTTTCTCTTTATAAAGTTATTAATAATATGACTGATTGATAAACACAACTGTATACATTTTGCTGTACCTAGTCAAACTCTTTAGAAACCAGCACTTATTTGTGAATTTATTTACAAAAATTAATTACCTGGACAATTTCTCTTTAGACAAATTTTATAAAATTTTTAATAAGTTTTCTGAAGACTTGGATATTTTAATTATATATTTTACTATTTTAAAGCTACGTGTTTCTTACTTTTATATTCTTAACAAGTGTATTTAATTTGCATTTGTGTTATTGTTTTCTTTTTTCTTTTTTTTTGTAACACAGAAATTGGAATTTCCTGTAATGTGCACTTTTATTAAATGAATGAATAAGTAAATAAATAAATAAGACATAAATATTGCTTTTGCATTGCTATTCGATTTACTCTAAACTCGTGTAGTCTCGGGATTCTAAGAATGAATCACTAAATCCCATGAACTGCAGGCACAGTACAGTAATTTAAAACAAATAAATTACTGTCGGCAGTAAATTGGGTGTTTGCTTAAAATGATACAGTCGATCACAGTTACGCTGATGTTAGAGAAACATATTTTCTAATAACTGTCGAAAACTGCTCAGTCGTTTTCATTTTAATACGTTTATGACATTTTTCACCACATCGACATAAACATAAATCTACTATTGTATAAGTAAAATATAAAGTTAACTGTAAAAAATTTTACTGAAACACATTTTTCAAAATAATTATTATATTAGAATGCACAAAACTTGAAAAGATTAGGGTTTCTTTATAAAATCCATACCTTTTTCGAATTAGATTTAAGGGTTGCGTCTTTAAATGGTATTAAAATGCATTCGTTTTTCAGACTTAGAGAAGCATACTATTGTAACAATCGCAGCTATTGTACAGTCGGTAACAAAAGTCTCCGAACACTAGCAAAAATTCCTATATAAAAAAAGTACACTTGATACAGTTTTGTTAAATAAATCCTTATCGAATCCTGTTCTTAGACTGACTAAGAACAGGATTCGACAAGGATTTATTTAACAAAACTGTATTAAGTGTACTTTTTTTATATAGGAATTTTCGCTAGTGTTCGGAGACTTTTGTTACCGACCGTAGATCACAAGTCGGATCGTACACTCCGCAGCAAAAGTATCCGAGCACTAGCAATAATCCACGTCTAAAAAAATCTGATGTGAGCACCACATGACTTCCTTATACATCTTTAGAAATATATAATGTTAAAAAGCATTCTCATTGGACCCAAGACAAATGGTTAAAAATATTTTAAAAATGCATTACCACCGTGTTCTGGCTTTTCTGAAAGTTTCAAATGTCTAGCTAGTCGGGAAGTTAGTTCAAAATCGATTGCAAGATTTGTACAGGTAACGATGCCGAAGGCAGCAGGGATCCGAAGCAGTTGGCTAAAAGTCTTTAAAAAATGGATTTTCACCGTGTTCTGAACTATTCTGAAAGTTTCAAATGTCTAGCTAGTCGGGAAGTTAGTTAAATAAATTTTCTGTTGAACCATATAAATGCTGCCAAAGGCAGCAGTGACCCGAAACAATTTGCTAAAAATATTTAAAAAATGCATTGTCACCATGTTCTGAGCTTTACTGAAAGCTTCAAATGTCTAGGTAGTCGAAAAGTTAGTTAAAAATCGATTGCAAGATTCGTCCAGGTAACGCTGCCGAAGGCAACAGGGATCCGAAACAGTTGGCTAAAAATATTAAAAGAAATGCATTTTCACCATGTTTTGAACTATTTTGAAAGTTTGAAATGTCTAGCTAGTCGGAAAGTTAGTTAAATAAATTTTCTGTTGAACCATATAAACGCTGCCGAAGGCAGCAGTGACCCGAAACAATTTGCTAAAAATATTTAAAAAACGCATTGTCACCATGTTCTCAGCTTTACTGAAAGTTTCAAATGTCTAGATAGTCGGAAGTTAGTTAAAAATCGATTGCAAGATTTGTCCAAGTAACGCTGCCGGAGGCAGCAGAAATCCGAAACAGATCGCTAAAAGTATTTCAAAAATGCATTTTCACCGTGTTTTGAAATATTCTGAAAGTTTCAAATGTCTAGCTAGTCGAGAAGTTAGTTAAATAATTTTTCTGTGGAATCATATAAACGCTGCTGAAGGCAGCAGGTATCCGAAACAGTTGGCTAAAAATATTTTTAAAATGCATTGTCAACGTGTTCTGAGCTTTTCTGAAAGATTCAAATGTCTAGCTTGTCGGGAAGTTAGGTAAATTGCAAGATTTGTCGAAACCGTTTTTGAGTTATTACCGTTTTTTGATACATTTTGGCCATTATGAACCTAATTTTCCTAAATATCTCCAAAACGGAAAATCATACAAAGTCCAAAAAGGGAGGTGCACAACTAGATGTTATAACAAACCTATGTACCAATTCGCAAC